>APFE030755191.1:71393-88707 GCA_000404065.3 Pinus taeda
TTTTCTTGCCCTTTTTTGTAAATGATCTCATAATCATATCCCAGCATTTTGGCGAGCCATTTATTTTGTTGTGGGGAGGATAGGTGTTGCTCCAAAAAATATTTAAGACTGTGATGGTCTGTGCGGATTTGGAAACGTCGCCCCAGTAGGTAAGGACATCAGGTCTCTACTGCATGTAAGATGGCCATCATTTCCTTCTCATAGGTAGATTGACCCAAATTCTTCCCACTTAGTTGTTGGCTTGTGAAGGCCAACGATCAGCCTTCCTGCATTAAGATTGCCCCAATACCTATACCTGAAGCATCACAAAAAGATTTAGTGAAATCCGGTAGTGCTAAGATTGGAGTGGAACACATGGCATTTTTTAGAGCTGTAAATGCCTGTTGTGCATCATCATTCCAGAAGAATGAATTTTTCTTCAGGAGTTGTATGAGGGGCTTTTCTATGCAACCATAATTGCAGACAAATTTGTGATAATAGCCTGTGAGACCCAAAAATCCTCTCAAGCTCTTCAAGGTCTTAGGTTGAGGCCAATCCTGCATTGCCTGGATCTTTTTGGAGTCCACCTTGACACCTGCACGCCCCACAATGTGGCCCAAATACTCAACTTCTTCCATTCCAAACGAACACTTGGACATCTTAACAAATAATTGATGCTTGCAGAGAAATTGCAAGAGTAGATCTACATGCTGAAGATGTGCAACCCAAGTGCAACTATAGATGAGGATGTCATCGAAGAAGACAAGAACAAATTTCCTGAGATATGGTTTGAGAAGATGGTTCATAAGGCTCTAAAAAGTAGATGGGGCATTACAAAGATTGAATGGCATGACCAAGAACTCATAATGGCCTTCATGAGTTCGGAAAGCAGTCTTTGGAATGTCGACTTCCTTCCTGCGAATTTGGTGGTAGCCTAAGCGAAGATCCAGCTTCGTGAAGAATTGAGCCCCATTGAGTTCATCCAGCAAATCATTAACCACCGGGATGGGGAATTTATCTTTGACTGTCAACTTATTGAGGGCCCTGAAGTGTGGACACACCCTCCATTCCCCATCTTTCTTGAGTACCATGACCACCGGTGATGAATAAGGACTAATGATGGGACATATTACACCTGCTTCCAAAAGTTCCTTGATTATTTTTTCTATTTCATTCTTTTTGGTGAACAGATATCTATATGGGCACACATTTGGGGGTTGGGCTCCAGGAACCAAGGTGATGCTATGATCATGTTCCCCTCTCGAGGGTGGAAGCTCATGAGGCTTGTCAAAGACCGGCAGATGGTTATTTAAAATCTGTTGCATCTCAGGATGAATCGACAGAGACTTGGTTTTGATTGCCTGGATGGCATTAAATTGAGCTACAACTCCATGATGGCCCTTTTTTAGCAATTTTTCCATCCTATGCGAGCTGATGATAGGGGGGCTCCCGCCTGGAGTCCACGGAGGGTATGTGTGGAGTTGTTTTGCTTAAAACTCATATATAACTCCTGGAAATCCATTGTGATTGGCCCAAGAGTGCGAAGCCATTCAGCCCCGAGGACAATGTCGCACCCACCCATGTGTATTGCAAACATGTGAGTCTTCAACTGATAATCCCCCATTTGAAGTTTGACATTTTCACAGCGGCCTTCACATTTCATTGTGCCCCCATCCGCAATTTGGACTTGGAAGTTAGAAACTGCTCGTACAAAACAATGCACTGCTTCCGCAACTTTTTGATGGATGAAATTATGTGTACTTCCACTATCAATCAGGACTACTACTGGGCGATGTTTAATAAAACCTTTGATTTTGAGAGTTTGAGGTGAAGAAATCCCTACCAAAGCATGCAGTGAAATAACTGGTTCGTCAGGGATATTGTCCTTTTGGTTGTCCTCTTCTACCGCCTCAGGTTCCTCAAGTGGTGGATCTTCCTCCAATGAGCTGTAATCAGTGGCATCAATTTGAAAAAATTTGGGCTCCTTGCATTTGTGACCTGGGGAGTATTTTTCATCACAGTAGTAACATAACCCCAGCTTTCTTCTTTTGGCCATTTCTACAGGTGACACCTTTTGAACCTTAAGTGTTTGGGTCGTGCTGTGAGCCTGTGTGGGGCAACCCTTGGCGATGAAATTTTTGCGAGTGGCCAGGGATGCTAATGCACGTTCAACGTTACGAGCTACCTTGCAAGCCTCAATCCATGTGGGAGGGTGGTGCAGTTGGACGTGGGCTTTTATGGCCTCTTTAAGGTTGCTGATAAAACATTCCGTTAGAACACATCTGAGAGACCCCTAGTGCGGAAGGCTAAGGCTTCAAAGGCTGTAATATATTCATCCACTGTGCCAGTCTATCGGAGCTTAGTGAGACGACCCAAAAAAAAATATTCCTGGTCAAAGTGGTCTATGAGAGCTTTTTTGAATTTGCCCCAAGTAAAAAAAGGTGCATTGCAACGTTGATGCCATTCCCACCATTGCCACGTTTCATTGTCCAAGTACATGCTTCCCACCATAAGCTGAGTCTCATTATCTAGGATGTTATTCAGATTGAAATACTGCTCCATTTGTGCTATCCATGCCGCCGGGTGCGAACCATCAAATTTATGCATATCCAACTTGGGAGGCCTCGGACGGGATTATTGTTTTTGGGGGCCCCAAAGGTGAGGAGAATGGCTAGACTCACCCTCACTGTGTCCATTTCCAATATACGCCTCCTCATGGGCTTCCTCCTTGCCCTTCGGGATTTCCCTTATGATTAATACTGCTAGATCGTCAAGCTGATTTTGGATGGATTGCAAGGTTTGTTCAAGTTTGTCTATCCTCTCATTGGCCATAGCTTGAGCTCTAGTTGCTACCATGCACCGACCTGATGTTCTTGAAATTTGGGACCGCCAAAATGTTTTTCGCTAAGACTTGAATGGTACCACCATGCTCAACTCGTCATCCTGATTCTGATGGGCTAGATCACCAATAAGCACCCCGGTAGATCTCAGACTTTTTTTTTTTTTGAAAACTCCTAACGAAGTTTTACTCCTTCCTTAGCAATACTGCAATCATCGAATCCTCAAAATGTCAATGTTGTCAAAAGTCCTGCGAAAATCATGCTCCTGTATAGGAACCCCACACAACTACTCAAATCAGGTGGATCTGAGAGATTTGAATGGTGGATCGGATAGCTCTGAGTGGCGGAACAGATTGCTGCTGCGGATCTGATGGATCTAATAGATCGGACCGCTGTCTACTACTGCTGCACCCTTTTGCGCGAGTGTATCTAGTAGAGATGATGCGTGATCCCAAGATAGAAAAGGGAACTATGGTCTCGTGGAGTGTTAGGTGCTACAGATCGCAATATACATAAGGGTCTGATAGTAGTACTCGGCCCAATGTTTCAGGGCTCTAACTAAGGAGGATCAACCGTACCCTTAGTCGTACAACCCGACTACCCTATCGTACGGGCGAGTAATCTCTTAGAGTGCTGTTCTCGGTGTACTGTAGTAGCAAGATAGTCGCCGATTTATCTATGGCTAGGTTGCAGAGGAGCTAGGGGGCTTCCGATATACCCAGAAGGTACGTGGAAGACAGTCCGTACGCAGTTCTATCTAATGCGCTACTACTCGAAGGGGTACCCACAGGGGTTACAAGGGAGTCCAACAAGCATGACCACCTCTTGTATTTCCTGCGTGCATGCCTCCCCAAATCCGCAAGTTTATGCGCTCAACGACAGATCCCATGTTTTAAAGACGCTGAAACACGTCTCTAGCCAAAAAAAAAATTGCTAAGAAATGGAGATCCCATTGGCCTTGGAAAGTGCTCTGATACCACTTGTTATGCTTTTAACCTACAAAAGATACCCAAAGACAGAATATGCGAAGAAAAATACCCAGAACATAGAATAGCGAGAGTCAACAGAAAATATTTTATTATTCAGAAAACAATGTTCACGGGCCTCTTCGAGGGGGCAACCTCCAATAGAGCAGAGCTCGATTCAAAAATAAGACACGATGCTCCTCGCAGGGAGTCTCTATCCTTTATATATGACTCATACACGTAATACCATGGATCAATACCATGGGTTTTATTAATACCATATATCTGATACTAGGCCCATTTGCAACTAACTGTGGTCCCGTCATTAATAGCGGGTTAACCACTTACAATTATTAATATGGGCTTTATTGACTCTTTATTATGACGTGATCCCACTTACATAAATAAGGGTGTTAGGGTGGGACCCTAACAGATTACTCTTGGGAGTCAAAATCACAAAATCTATTGGATATTCCCAAGAATCTAAGGAGACTGCAATGTCTTCTAATACACCGTCAGGTTTGATTATTGATCTATTTGCAAGTTGCAGTAAAGTAAGTGTAAAGAGGAGATTAGGAAGTTTAAGCTGTTCCATATTCTGTCTACTCATAATGTTGATAGCAGCCCCTAAGTCAATCAAAGTGTTTGGAATTTCTACCCCATTTATATGTATCTTGACAATTGGACTACCTGGATCTACATACTTCTGCATGGTAATTTTTCCCATCATGATATCTGCAATTTTTCCTACCAGGTGGATTCTTCTTTGTAACTCATTGGTTTCCTTCCTGGTCTTTTGAGACTCAACTCCTTTATTGTTTTTGCTAGAATAGGAATTTCTCTAATGGCTTGTAGCAAGGGGATCTTGATACATACATTCTTTAATTCATCTAGAAAATCATAGTTAGACAGCAATATTTGTTTTTCCACCCTTTTATCAATTTGTAATCTTTTAGGAAAAGGAGGTGTGGATGAAGATTCAGATTGCTCAACTATAGGAGTTGTGGGGGTTGACTTTTCTTTCTCTTTTTGAGTATTTGAGTTTTGAAGAGATGCTTCCTCATAACCTTTATTGATTTTAAGAGAGTCCTCCTTAGAGGTATCTTGCGCTTGGACATCTATAGAAGGTTTTTCTAAAACTCTACCAGACCTGAGTTGTACATCATTGAGAGGAACAATCATATAGGTAGGAAATTGTTGTCCTTCTATCATGTAAGTATTATGAGGATTTTTATTGTTAGGATTTGGCAATGGCTGAGAGGGTAGTTGATTTGTCTTTTGTTTGAATTGGAAGCATGAGTTGAGATTTGGATTTTTGAGAAGGTTGTTGTTTTTGGAAATGGCAATGAAGTTGTGGATTTTGATTTGGAAGCTAGGAGTTTGTTGATTTGAAAGATGGAGGATATTGATAAAATGAGCAAATCTCCATAAGGATTTTGCATCCCTTGTGCCCATGATTGATCTGGATTTTGAGGTTGGGGCCCAGGTTGTTGCCAAGGATTCATTTGGGTGGGGGGGGGTTGAAAATTCATAGGTTGTTAAACCCTTGATTTTGTTGGCCCTGCCAAGGTCTTCTTGCAACAAAACAGAGAGACTCTACTGAATTTGGATCTTCTTGAAAGATGGCTTTGAGCCCAGGAATTGAAGGACAATCCTTGGTCTCATGATTCTCTGAGCAAATCATACATGTTTCTACAACTTTTGCATCTAGGGGGAATTCCCGTAGAGCATGTTTCTTCCTACATTTCGGACAAAATATGGCTAAAGCATGAATTTCTGCTTTCTGCTTGTTTTGAATTTTAAGGGTGTCTAGTTGTTCACTAAGGCTCCCTAAGATATCAATTTTTAATTCATCAAGCATATTGCCAATTTCTGCCCTATTTATTGATCCAGTTGAAGATTTGGTTGCCTTGATAAGAGAAGGATCTCTAGGCCCTTTTCCCGTTTTAGATTTTCCCCTTGAGAGATGGATACATAGTTCTGGTATGTCACGAAGCGGAAGTTGAGAAATGTCTCCATTCCCCATCATGTTTAAAATATCTATCCATTCATCTCTAATGGCTTTGAATAAAAGGGATTTCAAAGTTTCCTCATCTAAGTTTCTCATCTTTTCTCTCTTTAAGTTGTATTAAAATCTTTCAAGTAAATCCTATAAGTTTTCATCTTCTTTTTGCATGATTTTGAATACCTCATCCTTGTGATTAGTGGGCATGCAATAATCTAGGTATCTATCCAAAAATGTTTGTTTCATATCATTCCAAGTCCTAATAGATTGGGTGACTAATCCCATGAACCATTTAAAAGCGGCTCCCTTTAATGTTGAAGGAAACAGTTTGAGTTTTTGAGAGTCTTCCATATAGTCATAGGTTCGGCACACTACTTCAAACTCAAACAGAAATGTTTCCGGATCCTCACTTCACAATCCATAAAAGTTGGGGTTGATAGATGGTGAGATGTTTTTCATCATTGTATGAGTTTCCTCATCAACTATAGGGAATACAAATGAGTTATCTCCTTCCCTATTTCTTCCATTATTACCTCCACCTCCACCATTGTTGCCTCCATTATTTCCTCCTCCTCTACCTCTACCTCTACCTTCGAATCCATCTACTACTTCCTCTGTCATGATAGTTTCTTTAGAGTCCTCAGAGTCCTCTGGCTCTTCTATCAAGGGTGGATGAGAGGGAGTTTCTTCCTTTTCTTCTTCAAGTGATTCTACTTCTTTGATTACAATATGCTCTCCTACAGAAGTAAAGAAAGGGCCTTCTCCTAGATGAGATTTGGTAAATAGTGTAGGAGAATCCTCTAATTCAGCTGTTACTCCTTGAATTCCAGGAATATTAAGGCTAGGAGTAGATGGTGGTGAATCTTGTCTATGCCTTGAAGAAGCTGGAGTTGTGAAAATCAAACTCTTGGCTCTAGCTATAAACCTTCCCCTAGAATCTCTTGCTCTATGCATGTCATTTTTATTTTTAAGTTGGGCTAATAATTATCTTTCTAATCTTCTAGGTCACACTAGGTGCAAGAAGAGAGTATACTTAAGAAATTATTGAATCAATAACTCTCTTTTCGGATCCTCCAGATGACACTAGGTGCAAGAGGAGAGCATACTTCAAGAAGTTATCAATTTTCCCTTCTTTTTATTGTTTTTTTTTAAGAAATTGGCTACCTAGTTACACTTCCCTGGCAATGGCGCCAAAATGTTTGGTCAATTTAGTGTGTCCTCAATTGCTACATTAATTGTCAATCCGGGATTCGTAAGCTAACGAAGTGTGGCGCACTATATGTGCAAGATAACCTATTTCTTACTTTTGTCGTTTTTGATTTTTATGTTGTTTTAGGGGTTTTTTTCTTTGTTTATGGAATTCCTATTCCTAAATTTCTAGAAGGAAAGTATGGTTATAATTTTTAAGGAAATTATGTCCTTTGTAAGGATTCCCACGAATTAACACTTTTTAGAACATACTAGTGAAAAATACTACTTGATTCAAGAATGAAAAGATGTTGCAAATTAAAACAAGTAATTGATGAACTACTTATTATGAAACTATCATCTCTGCTGCTACCTAAATACAAAAAATTGATTTAAGCTACTGCACTCAAAGAAATCAAAGATTGCAAAGAAAGTAAAACTAAAATCAAATTACATCATCCATATTTCAATCCCTCGCCAATAGTCTCGCTATGGCTTTCGGAGGTAACTGTTAATGAAATGAGCAATCCAATTAGCTAATTGCAGAAAAGTAAACTAACATTAAATCACAACATCCATATTTCAATCCCTCACCAGTAGTCTCGCTATGGCTTTCGGAGGTAACCATCAATGAAATGAGAAATCCAATGATCTAATTGCAGAAAAGGAAACTAAAATCAATTCACAACATCCATATTTCAATCCCTCGCCAGTAGTCTCGCTATGGCTTTCGGAGGTAACTGTGAATGAAATGAGCAAGTTGATTTCTAACTATCTTAACAAAGCAAATGATCAAAACGAAATTCAACCAAACAGAACTGGAATTAAAAGAAACTAGGAAAAACAAAATCAGCAGAGGATCAATTCCATATCACTAGTCATCATGAAAATTATATGCAAATGCCCAGGCTGCCTACCCTATCTTGAAACCTGCACACACTGATCAGCGTTAAACAAGACTTTTAAAATCATGAACAACAGTCAAATGTTAAAAATATATATACACAAATGAACAACTATAAACATATGTAGTGAGAATAAATAAACGATGCATAAGGACTATACAGCAACAAGGAAAATGAAACCTCAGTGTGCAGGGGCCCTCTGCAACCTCGACCAACAGATGATCAATTCAAAATCACGTTCACGCAAACATGGAGAACAGAGTCTTCTTATATATATCTCAAAACAAAGTTACATAAATAAGCTAGTGTCATGGCACAGTGGTTCTTAACAGCAAAAATTACATATCAAAAGCTAACTACTATGCGTATCAGAATGCAGTATTTATAATAAAGGTTTCATAATTGTCTTTCTAGAAAACTACGTGAACAGAGGACACGTGAAGAACAATGTCCACGTATTTAGCAGCATGGTCACCGAGATTAGGCAATCTTATTAAAAACAGTTGTTGGATCCACATCGTGGTCAGCCTACAGGTGTCAACATGCCTCCAAAGATCTGGAAACGGTCACAAAAATCTTTACGTGCCTGAAATGGAGTCCTGTTGTTGTAGGACTTCTCCTGTTTGACCACCGCTTGACCACCGTTGACTACGGCCTCCTTTGACGAATCCAGCTGGACCAATGGGACCTGACCCATGTCCAGGCCATTTCCAACATGCCCATGTGGCTCGATTTGCCTGATGACACCTGAAAAATAGACTTTAACAAAAACAGCTGCGGAAAGTTGAATTAGATGCGGAAAGTGACAAGATTCCGCAGCTCATAAGCAAAAATCTAGTCCAAACAACAACACAATGACATAGTCAAGAAACAACTTTAAATGCTCTTTTATAACTAATATGCAATGATATTGACAGCTTAGGAGGTTTAGGTAAATGGCAAGAAGCTAGAAAAATATGTAGGAAAAATGCAAGTTTGGGGCTCAACAGTAGCATTGTTAATGATGGGTGCAATAGTTCTGTGGTTCTTGAAAGTTGAGCAAAAAATCTAGTGGTCTCTGGAGAAAATACCATGTTATGTCATCAAAGGCTTGGACATATTGGAGAGAAGGGCCTTCAAATACTTCATGGTAATGGTATGATAGAACCTATGTCTAATTTCTCTCTAGATTTTGATTTCTATGAAAATTGTATATATGGGAAGCAGAATCGGGTGAGTTCCCCTCTGGTGCTAAGAGGGTGAAACGAATATTAGAGATTTTCCATAGTGATGTGTTTGGACCTGTGTCGGTTCCATCACTAGGTAAACTTCTGTACTGTGTATCATTTATAGATGACTTCTCACAGAATACATGGATATATCTCCTCAAGAAGAAATCTGAAGTCTTTGACAGGCTCAAAGAATTTAAGGCTCTAGTTGATCTAGGTGGATATTGGTGGCCACCCACCAAGTCCACTTGGACCCCCACCATTTTTTCTTTCAACTTTTTAGTTTCCTTAATTGTAGCACAGTTTACTATTTTTAGCAGTTTTTCGGGTCTTGAACTTCTCGAGCCGTTTTGAGGCCCTAAACGATGTTTTTTTGGGAAAATTGGGAGCAACATCGGTCCATGGACCTATGTTGCTCTTCCCAAAGTTGTAGTTCTTGGATTGATCTTTCTAACGAGATATTGTGCGCGTCAAACGGAGACCATATGCCAAAGTTATGACCCCGAGAATTTGATGTACCAATTTACCCAAATGAGGCCAACAGTTTGGCGTTTCATCTTCTAGGGTTAGGTTTTTGGATGTTTATGGTTTTCCATTGTTTCTCAACAATAGAATAGGCCTTCAAGCCTCATTGTAAGATAGCTCAGAGGCATGTAGCCGCCACATCTCTTCTCAGAGATAAGCTACCATCGCCCTAGCTGGTTTATTTCAATTTCTGTTTGTAAGCATATTTCAATATTTTACAGTAATGAAATGAAGTATTATTTCTGTTGCATTTTGCATTTTTGGTTATCTGTGTAATTTTTTGTGTTCCTGACTAAATCTTGATCAGTGGTATCATAATGGTCTACTTTTTCTCTGTTTTTCTTTGCATGTCCCCAACGAGGTCGAGATATAAGGAGTTAGGGCTTGAATAGGTCGAACCTTTGTAAGACTAGCCTCGCAAATCCCTATGACCTCCCATGGTGGATGAAAAGAAATACGAGGGGCCAGGAGATCCTATCAAAATGCTCGAAGAAGCCCTTGAGTGGCAAAGGAATGTGATGATGGACAACTTTGCCTAGATCCTTTAGTGGCTACCTAGAGGTGACGCATCGGCTTCCAACAGCTACTCTGGAAACACTACTCCCTTTAAGGTACAAGTTAGTTTTGAAATCCCATCTTTGAGGGTCAAATAGACGTAGATGCTATAGATAAATGGTTAAATCTTCTAGAAGGGTATTTTTCTGTTCATGATTTTTCGAGTCGGGAAAAAATTATTTCGTCCTTCTCAAAGAAGCAGCCCACATCAAGGACTAGTGGGAAACCTACTGAGAGCAGAAGGATGAAAGTACTCAATATTTTCAGCCGCACCCACTTGTAATTCATTCTAGACTGCCATCAAGGAGCACTACTACCCTATTGGAAGCTACGAGGATCAATACATAAAGTGGACCACACTATGGCAGCGAAGGGACCAAGATGTGCCGAAGTTTACCAATATCTTCCATACCCTTCACACAAAGTTGGGTATCAAGGATTTGGAGCAACATTTGGTACTCAAATACTGTGGCTGCCTGCACAAGTACATCCAGGAAAAAATAGAATTCTTGAATATTCGCTCGCTCAGCACAGCATACCGATATGCCGTCAAGGTCGAGAAAAAGTTTAAACATAAGAAGTGAGACTTTGGATCTGCGAATCCGAAGCAAGGGAAAGGTGCCCCCAAACTGCAGAACAAAAGACAAAGTCAAGGCAGGGCAGCCCAAGACAACCCGCCAAAGCTACAAGAAAATAACAACATCGTGAAACTGAAAAAGGACATGGGAAAGTGGTGTGAGTTCCATAAGAGATCCACTCACAACACAAGTGAGTGTTGGGCCAAGCAGTCACTGGTGGCCGAGCTAAGGGTTTCAGAATCAAATACATGTTCTGACTCTAAGTCAGAACCCGACAAGGGGAATGACAAAGGGAAACAGATTATCGATGCGAAGCCCAATGCCATCGTTGCCACCACAAAGATCCAGAAGGAGGAACCAGAAGATCTAAAGGAGGAGGAGCGTCTCTTCCACTCCCAGATGTGGGTAAAGGGCTCCCCGCTATAGTTCATTGTCGACAGCAGGAGCCAAAAGAACCTCATTTTGGCAGAGGTCATGAAGTGGTTGGGCTTACCGACCATAACACATCCACAATCATACACCATCAGGTGGCTTCACCAAGGACGGGATCTTCACGTAAGCCAACAGTATCGCCTTCCATACAACATCACGACCTTCATGGATGATGTATTGTGTGATGTTGCTCCCCTTGATGTTTGTGATGTACTATTAGGACAACCATACTTGTGGAAGTGACATGCTATGTATGAATCAAGGCCCCATGTTGTTATTGTTACTTTGGGAAATAAGTTGTACAGGGTACCGGAGGTAGCACCACCTACCACCATCTCTTTGGTTATTTCAAAACAATGCAGTAAGCTCATTTCCAAAACCAGGAAATTTGTTTTCCTGATGCTACGCCCTCAAGGAAAGAAGATGATGGTGGCCATGACTTCCAAATAGGGTCCCTCCGCACGACAACTACATATGGACAAGGTTGTGGAGGAGTACGAAGACATCTTCACCTCCCCTGTAGGGGTTCCTCTACATTGTCAAGTCAAGCACTCCATCGATCTGACCCCAGGTGCGCCACTCCCTAATGGACCAATCTATCAGCGCTTCGTTTTGGAGAACGATGAAATCAAGAGGCAGATTTAGGAGCTTTTGCAAAAAGGTAATAGCCATCCGAGTTCATCGCCTTGTGGGAGATTGATCGTGTTCATATAGAAGAAGGATGGGACTTGGAAACTCTGTATTGACTATTGGGCACTGAACAAGATCATTGTCCATAATAGGTACTCGATCCCATAGATGGATGACCTCCTGGACCAACTGAAGGGGGGAAAATATTTTAGCAAGATCAATTTGAAGTCATGATATCACCAGGTACAAATTGAACCCTCCAATGTGCGGAAGACTGCCTTCAAAGCCAAGGAGGGCCTTTTCAAATGGTTGGTTATGCCTTTCGGATTGACGAATTCTCCTGCAACCTTCACGAAGCTAATGGATGACATCTTGCGGCCATTCACCAACTCATTTGTAGTGGTATACTTGTGTTAGGGTCCCACCCTAACCCTCTTATTTATGTAATAGGATCGAGCCATAGTTATAGTTAAGTAAAGAGTCAATAAAGCCCATATTAATAATTATAAGTGGTTAACCCGCATTTAATGAAGGGACCACAGTTAGTTGCAAATGGGCCATGGTATTAGGTAGATGGTATTAATAAGAACCATGGTATTGCATGTATGAATCCTATATAAAGGATAGAGACTCTCCTCGAGGGGCATCGTGTCTTATTTTGTAATCAAGCTCTGCTCTATTGGAGGTTGCCCCCTCAAAGAGGCAAGTGAACATTGCTTTCTGAATAATAAAATACTTGGTGTTATTTCTCATTGTTTTATGTTCTGGGTATATTTCTTCGCATATTTGGTATTCTGGTATCGTCTTGCAGGTTAAGAGCATAACAAGTGGTATCAGATCTATAACAAGTGGAATTAGAGCTATAACAAGTGGTATCAGAGCACTTTCCAGGGCTGGTGGGATCTCCAATTTTTAGCAAATTGTTTTTTGGCTAGAGACGTGTTCTGGCATCTTTAGACCACGGGATCTGTCGTTGAGCACATAAACCTGTGGATTTGGAGAGGCATGCACGTAGGAAATACAAGAGGTGGTCACGCTTGTTGGAATCCCTTGTAACCCCTGTGGGTACCCCTTCGAGTAGTAGCGCATTCGACAAAACGGTGCACTGACTGTCTTCCAAGTACCCTCTAGGTATATCAGAAGCCCCCTATCTCACTTGAAACCTCGCCATAGATAAACCGTCAGCCGTCTTGCTACTACAGTACACCGAGAATAGCACTCAGATAGATTACTCACGCATATGATAGGGTAGTCAGGTTGTATGGCTAAGGGCACGATTGATCCTCCTTGGTTAGTGCCCTGAAAAAATTGGGCTGAGTACTACTGTCAGACCCTTATGTATATTGGGATCTGTAGCACCTAACACTCCTGGACACCATAGTTCCCTTCTCTATCTCTGGATCACGCATAATCTTTTCCAGATTAGATCTCGCAAGTGGGGTTTGGTTGCAGCAGTGGAAATTAGTTCCGTCGTTCAGATCTATCAGAACATCCATTCAGATCTATTAGATCCATCAGATCTGCAGCAGCAATCAGTTCCGCCGTTCAGATCTATCAGATCAACCATTCCGATCTCTCAGAACCATCAGATCCGCCATCTAGATCTGAGTAGGTGTGTGGGTTCCTATACCTGGGTGTGATTTTTGTAGGACTTTTGGTAGCATTGACATTTTTGGGATTCGACTACTGCAGTATTCCTAAGCAAGGAGTAAAACTCTATTCGGAGTAAAAAAAAAAAGTTTGAGACCCCCAAGGCACTTATTGGTGACTTAGCCCATCAGAATTAAGATGACGAGCTAAGAAAGGTGGTACCATTCAATTGTTAGAGCCAAAAAAATTGGGTGGTCCCAAAATTTCCAGTACATTGGATCGGTGCATGGTAGAAACTAGAGCTCAAGCCATGGAAAATGAGAGGATCGACAAACTTGAAACAACATTGAATGAGCTCATGTCGCTGATGCAGAACTTAAATACAACACTCTCTAAGGGCAAGCTGGAGGCACACAAGGACGCATATATTGGCAATGAAAACAGTGAGGGTGAGTCTAGCCAGTCGCTTCACCTCTTGGGCACCTGCCAACAATCCCATCTACGACCACCCAAGCTAGACATATACAAAATTGATGGCTCTCACCCGACTACATGGATAGCACAAATGGAGCAATATTTCAATGTAAATTACATCCTGGATAATGCGACTTAGCTTAGTGTGGGTATCATGCACTTGGACAATGAAAGATGGCAATGGCGACAATGGCATTAATGTTGCTATGGAAGGCCCTTGATGTGGGAGACATTCAAAAAAGATCTTATGGATCGCTTTGACCAAGAATTAGACTTTTTGGGTCGTCTCACTAAGATTCGATAAAAAAGAATAGTGAATGAATATATTGCAGCCTTTGAAGCCTTAGCTTTCCGCATTGGAGGTCTATACGATGAGTTTTACGTCAAATGTTTTGTTAGTAGTCTTAAAGAAGCCATACAAGCCCACGTCCGACTGCACCACCCTAGGTCATGGCTGGATGCTTGGATGCTTGCAGGATAGCTCGTGAAGTTGAACGTGTGTTAGTGGCCCAGTCTAATCGCCCAAATTTCATCACCAAGGGTCTTCCCCCATAGGCTCAAAGCACTACCCAAACGCTCAAGGTTCAAAAGGTGTCACCAGCAGAAATGGCGGAAAGAAGAAAGCAAGGCTTATGTTACTACTGTGATGAGAAATACCCCCCTGGGCATAAATTCAAGGAACCCAAATTCTTTCAAATTGATGCTACGAATCACAGCCCATCGGAGGAAGCCCCACCACTTGAGGAACTAGAGGAGGAAGAAGAGGACAACTAGTAGAACAATGTACCTGAAGAACTAGTTATCTCGCTGCATGCTTTGGCAGGGATTTCTTCACCTCAAACTATCAAAATCGGAGGTTTTATTAAGCATCACCCAGTAGTAGTCTTGATTTATAGTGGAAGTACACATAATTTTATCCATCAAAGAGTAACGGAAGCAGTGCATTGTTTTGTCCAAGCAGTTTCTAACTTCCAGGTCCAAATTGCTGATGGGGGAATAATGAAATGTGAAGGCCACTGTGAAAATGTCAAACTTCAAATGGGGATTACCAGTTAATGATCCACATGTTTTCCATACACATGGGAGGGTGCGATATTGTCCTCGGTGCTGAATGGCTTCACACACTTGGCCCAATCACAATGGATTTCCAGGAGTTATATATGAGCTTTAAGTAGAACAACCACACACATACCGTCCGTGGACTCCAAGCGGGAGGTCCCTCTATCATCAACTCACATCGGATGGAAAAAATGTTAAAAAAGGGCCACCATGGAGTTATAGCTCAATTTAATGCCATCCAAGCCTTCAAACCCAATTCTCTTCATATTCATCCTGAGATGCAATATATCTTAAACAACCATATGCTAGTCTTTGACAAGCCTCATGAGCTTCCACCCTTGAGAGGGGAACATGATCAGAGCATTAATTTGGTCCTAGGGGCTCAACCACCAAATGTGCACCCATATAGATATCCGTTTGCCCAAAAGAATGAAATAGAAAAAATAATCAAGGAACTCTTGGAAGCAGGCGTTATTCATCCCAGCATTAGTCCATATTCATCGTCGGTGGTCATGGTGCTCAAGAAATATGGGGAATGGCAAATGTGTCCAGACTTTAGTGCCCTTAATAAGTTGACAGTCGAAGATAAATTTCCCATCTCGGTTGAATGGGGCTCAATTCTTTACTAAGCTCGACCTTCGCTCAAGCTACCACCAAATTCGCATGAAAGAAGTAGACATTCCAAAGACTGCTTTTTGAACTCATGAAGGCCATTGTGAGTTCCTGGTCATGCCATTCGGTCTTTGTAATGCCCCATCCACTTTTCAGAGCCTTATGAACCAGCTGCTCAAACCATATCTTAGAAAATTTGTCTTGGTTTTCTTTGATGACATCGTCATCTACAGCTGCACCTGGGCCGCACATCTTCAACATGTAGATCTGCTCTTGCAACTGCTCCGCAAGCATAAATTATTTGTCAAGATGTCCAAGTGTTCTTTTGGCATGGAAGAAGTTGAGTATTTGGGCCACATTGTGGGGCGTGAAGGTGTCAGGGTGGACCCCAAAAAGATCTAGGAAATGCAGGAGTGGCCTCAACCTAAGACCTTGAAGAGCCTAAGAGGATTTTTGGGTCTCATAGGCTACTATCGCAAATTTGTCCGCAATTATGGTCACATTGCTAGGCCCCTCACTCAACTCCTCAAGAAAAATTCATTCCTCTAGAATGATGAAGCACAACAGGCCTTTACAGCTCTCAAACATGCCATGTGTTCCACTCCAGTTTTAGCACTACCCGACTTCACCAAATCTTTTGTGATAGAATATGATGCTTCAGGTACGGGTATTGGGGCGGTCTTAATGCAGGAAGGTCGACCCTTGGCCTTCACGAGCCAACAACCAAGTGCGAAGAATCTGGGACAATATACCTATGAGAAGGAGATGATGGCCATCTTACATGCAGTAGGTACCTGGCGACCATACTTATTGGGGCACCGTTTCCAAATCCGCATAGACCATCAAAGCCTTAAATATTTTTTAGAGCAACGCCTATCCTCACCACAACAAAATAATGGCTCGCCAAAATGCTGGGATATGACTATGAAATAATTTACAAGAAAGGGCACGAAAATATTGTAGCAGATGCGTTATCCCACTAATTTGAGGAGGAAAGTACCCTGCTCGCAAGGAATGGTTTTCACATCCCTGGCTCTCCCAACTCATTAATCAATTGCAGGCAGATCGAAATTCCACAGCAGGCTACTCGTGGCAAGATGAGATTCTTCGCTACAAGGACAGAGTCGTAATATCACCAAAATTCACCCTCAAAAGCTGCATTTTGGCGAAGTTGCACTCATCGCCCACTGCAGGACATTTAGGCTTTCAGAAGATGTATGCTCGCACTCGAAGATATTTTTTTTGGACAGGCATGAAAAATTAAATTCTTACTTTTTGTAGCTGAATGTGACATTTGTCAGTTCCAAAAAGGAGAAACAGTCAGATCCCCAGACACATACAGCCATTGCCCATCCCGACCTCAATCTGGATGGAGGTTTCTATGGATTTCATTATGAATCTTCCAAAGTTAGGAAACAAGTCAGTCATCATGGTGGTTGTGGACAGACTTTATAAGTATGCTCATTTTTGCACCCTACCCCACCCTTTTACACTTACTTTGGTCACTCAATCTTTCATGGATCAGATCTTCAAATTGCATGGCATGCCCATTTCCATTGTGTCTAATCATGACGCGTTCTTCACCAGTAACTTTTTTCAAGAACTCTTCCAGCTACAAGGTACCCAACTACAACACAATACTTCCTATCATCCACAAACTGATGGTCAAACTGAAGCAGTCAACAAATGTTTGGAAACCTACCTTAGGTGTTTCACTTCAGAAAAGCAACATCTCTGGGTACATTGGTTACCTCTAGCTGAATGGTGGT
>APFE030755195.1:0-28424 GCA_000404065.3 Pinus taeda
TGTGTTATTTATTATTTTGCTACTACATTTTTCTAGGTTTTGTCAGATGTATTGTTGCGTATCAGTTACAGTGTGTTTCACAAATTGATGAGGTGATGATTGTTGTGAGTTTCTCAATTGGGTTAGGTTTTGTTTAAATGGTTTCTATAGTTATTTCGAGGAGTGTTATTCTCTTTTCTGCAAGTGTGATCGCAAGTGATTGAGTGATTTCATTTTGTATGGGTGATTTCGACTTCAAAATTGTGTGTAGAGCGATAATAATGATTTTGTTGTGCAGAGAGTGAGAAGTTACACCAACTTGAGTTTCAATGTGTGTCATGATCTTAGATAGTTTAGCATTAGACAATGCTAGTTACTATTACTACCTGCATATATTTTGCATAATAACCTTGAAATAAAAGACTTACCTTGGTTGATAATTTATGTGTGTGTGAAATTAATTGGTTCTAATTAAGAGAAAATTAATTCGCCCAACATTTTTGGCATCATTTCCAGGGAGGTCCTTAGAGGTGCATATATGCAACTAGCATTTTTTTTAGCATTATTCATAAGTGTGTTAGATGTGTTCCTAGCTGTAAGGTGATAGGGTAGTAAGATGAGAGGTAAGAACATGTGCGTCGCTTCGAGTGACTGAAGCAAACTCGACGTCATATGGAGTTAGGATACATATGATTACATGAATAGAGAATAAGAAAAACACAATGCCCCAAAAATACTAACCACGCAGGTACAAGATGATGTGGAGGAAAGAAGAATAAAGTTTTAGGAAGAGTAACATTCACTCAAGGGTTGATTTCAAAAGATGAAGCAGAATCATCTACCCCAAAACGATTTCCAAGAAGACAGGATGTCACAAAATTGTTCCCTAGAGTTCAATGTCTCCAAGATAATCTGTGTTGGGAGAAGATATCAAGGAGATATAATCTTATAAGGCTTGAAATTCAGAAGTAGGCATGAGGATTTACGATTTATGTGTATCAACAGAGGAAGAGTGTCAGGACTTGTTGGAAGGATAAGAAGGTACAAATGGGCATAACTTGGAATATCTCAAATTAATTCTAGTGAAACATCCACTTGATCATTTTGTTCTAGACTCAACAAGTACTATGAAACAACCTCCTGCCCATTCTGTTTTAGATTGAAGTGTTGTGAAATAGCCTCTTGACCATTTTGTTCCATATTATGAAAGTGTGGTGAAACAACCTAAGCATCCACTGGAAGATTGGATTCCAACCAAAGGAACAACAAATACTTGAGCTTATTTAGTGTTATCTTAAAACTTTAAAGGAGAAAAATTGGCAAAAGAAACAATCACCACCTTTGAATTCCCTATTGGAAATGTCTAGGGGCAACATCTAATGAAGAATATTCCCCTATTATCCCTTCCAATTTTCTAGGGTACTACAAAGAAGATCTGGACACTTTTATTTTTTATTTTGATGTCTTATGTAAGAGTTATGATTACACCATATATGCCCAAAACTTAAAATTATTCCCTACTACTCTAAAGACATTAGCTTTGAGATGGTTTATGGGCATGGTCGTGCATCTATCTCCTCATGGGATGATATGAAGAAAACCTTCCTGGAAAAGTACCAAGATTATTGTCAGACTAGGGATCAAAAGGAAGAGTTATTCAAAATGTCTCAGAGAGAGGAGGAAATATCGAAAGATTATATAGAATATATTTGGTATAATTTGCAGAGTCCAAGCACAGTAATCTAGATAAAGACATTTTGAAGACAATTTTGATTAGAGGAATGAAGGAATACTGCTTGGATATGTTAAATCTCATGGGAATGGGATACATCTAAGGAACCTTATGATGAAATTTATGCACTTTGCTTGAGAAGTTCTAGAGGATCAATAAGAAATAAAGTCTTGGCACGAGATGCCTCTTCCAAGATACAAAAGTTAGTTAATGGTGGGGTAACAAGAGCATAGATTGGAAATTTGTTTGAAAACTTGAAAACTGATATCATGAGCTCTTTTCCCTCCTAGTTGGATATGTTATAGGTGAAAAATAGGCAAATTGAGAATGAACGAGCTTCACCCATATTCTCCCCTAAATGCAGAAAGAAACATCGTCTTAGGGAATGCCCACTTCATAACATATAAATTCGTATCATTTGTAAACAAGAGAATTCTATAGGACATTAACTATTATTTCCAGGACTGAAGGCAATTTTTAAGGAATCAAGGGTGGAGGTTGAAACAATGTACTTCATCAGTTCCAATAAACCATGGAAACCTTGGCCACCAGGTATGGTCCAAGATCCTTTCTCTTATTTTAATTATTGGTTCAATATGTACAACCCTCAGCGAACTTCTCAATAAATGTAATATATTGTATCTCTTTGCAGTTTCCTAATCATCCTTGGGTCCAATATCCAATGCCTTAGCCCTTGTGGCCTTTTCCTCCAAACCAATCACGTCCATGACCTAAAGGATGGCAAGAAACTTCTTTTCCAAGCCAATTGTCAATGTAGTTTCCAATGCAACAACAACTACTGCAACTTCCTTCTAATGTACCAGTAAGTAACCCTCCTTTAAAACCTTAGTTGTACATCCTAACCCTAATCCAAACAATAAGGAAACACAACAAGTTGAAATTCCAATTTTCCCCACTTACTTTATTTCACCTATTGGGTGCAATGAAGAACGATCACGATTAGGGAAAATAATAAACCTGAGAGTCTCCCATGTCATCACAATAAATGAAGAAGATGGTTCACACTTAGGAGGGAAACTCCAAACCATGGATCATTGGACAAATAGTAGGTTGAGTAACCCTTTGTAACAACCAATGATATTGTTGCTGCCAAGACCACTGTAATAGTTGTTACCATTGTAATAATTGATACCACTCTAACATTTGATGTTGCTGATACAACTAAAGCTCATGTAACAATTGATGCCACTACTATTGCAGGGCCTATAAAAACCAAAAATGCTATCAATATTGAGACTTATTTAAATACACATATCCAAAAAGATTAATTGTAGTTAAGGTTGCCCCTCAAACTAAGTCTGATTTTCTAAAAGAACCAAAGAATTTACATGTTCAAATTCCACTACCTCCAGTAATTAGAGATGTCCCTATTTATGCAAAAACAGTAAGGGAGTTTTGTGTCTTAAATCTTGGTAGGAAAACCCATAATCCACATATTGTCCATGTGGTAGGAAAACCATCAGAGTTAATGTTAGGGGAAGTTCCACCTACAAAGTATGAAGATCCTAATAATCCAACAATGATTGTTCACATTTGAGGAATATCCATTCTCAATACCCTCATTGAATTGGGTTTTGTAATCAATATAATGACTAGGGAGACCTTTGAGCTATTTGGGTTTACTAATCTAAGACCAACTCCTAATGTGCTGGAACTGGTTGATAGGTCTAAAATTTGGCTTGAGGGAATACTAGAGGATACATTTACTTTAGTTGACTCTTGGGATTACCCAATTGACTTTGTGAGGTTAAATCCTAAGACACGCTATGGAAGAAATCCCCTCATTTTAGGCAAACCTTGGTTGGTCATTGCAGATGCATTTATTAGCTGCATAACTAGAGTTATGACCATATATAATGGGAATACTATCAAGAATCGTGCTTTTTATCCTCCATATAAGCCATGTTTTGACTATCAGAGCCCTCTATGGCCTAAATTTGATATGATACATGACCACTGCTTACTATTGGAAAGGCCTTATATTTTAAAATGAAATAGAGGACGATACCATCAATAGTTTTATTAATGACCCCTCTATTGTTACACAACTAGAATCCCATCTATTGAGCTCTATAATGTCAAGTGAGGATAAAGCTATTGATGATATTGTTATAGAATAAATACCAACCTCCCCAAGTCTTAAGGGTACTCCGGTTGATATTGAGCCTAGGAAGACCTGGAATATTAATCTTAATTGATCTCTTGCACAAACAAAGAAGCTAGTACAACTATTGAGTAAGAGTAAAGAAGCCTTTTCATGGATCCTTGACACCCTATTTGGTAAAAGAAAATTCTTGATGGGTTTAGTGGTTATAATCAAATCTAGATTACTCATGAAGATTAGGAAAATACCACCTTCACCTCCCTTGGGGAAATTTTTCCTATATATTCCTCCATTTTGGACTCGATAATGCATCAACAATCTTCCAACGAGTTGCGTTAGGAAACTTCTCTAATATGGTTAATGATTGTTTGGAAATTTTCCTGGATGATTTCACACCATATGGCGATGAGTTTGATCAAGATTTAATTAATATTGAGAAGTTGCTTAAACATTATATACAGACACATCTTTCTTTCAACATTAAAAAGTGCCATATGATGATGAATGAAGGGATTGTAGTGGGAAATTATCTTTCTGTTGCAGGTATAGAAGCCGATCCAATAAATATTAAGGTAATTTTAAGGATTCGTACTCCTAAAACATAGAGAGATACATAGATTTTGAGGGCATGCATGCTATTACAAGTGCTTTATAGAAAATTTTGTTAAATTGCATCTCCATTGTTTCCCTACTTTCAAAATATAAATAATTCATATGGATCGACAAGTGTAAAAATGCTTTTTCAGATCTTAAGATGTGTGTAATTGTATCTCATATATTACAAGGACCAATTTGGAATTTGTGGTTTCCTATCTCCACAAATGCCTATGATACAACCATTGGGGTTGTTTTGGGATATCAAGATGGAAATAAGTCTTATGCCATCTATTACATTAGCATTAAATTTACTCCTACAAAATTAAATTATACAGTAACTGAGAAGGAATTCCTTACTGTCATACATGCAATCAAAAAATTTAGGCATTATATTACGGGCTATCAGGTTTTTGTGCATATTGATAATTATATTATTTAATTTTAAATGAACAAACCAGACACCAAAGACAATTTTACAAGGTGGTTATCTTTACTGCAAGAATTTGATATCACCATTGTAGACAATCCAACAAAGGATAATGCTGTTATCAATTTCCTTTCTAGATTGCCTAACAGTGATGATAATATACTTGTTGAGGATTCTTTCCTAGATGAATATCTTTTTTGCAGTTTCCACTTACTCACCTTGGTATGCAGATATTGATAATTATCTTGTTGTATGGATACTTCCGCACCACCTTTATCCTAGGGAGAAATAAAAAATCATTCAACAAAGTGCCCAATATTTTTGGTTGGATGGCTATCTCTTTCATACAGGCTTGGATCATCAAATTAGGAGGTGTATAAGAGAAGATTAAATCCATGATGTTCTAAAGGCTTCTCATGATGAGCCTTGTGGTGGGCTCTTTGTTGATAGGATGATAGGTCATAAGGTGCTTCAAATAGGCTATTTCTGGCCTACTATATTCCAGGATGCAAGAAAGTATGTGCAAAGGTGTGGTAGTTACCAGAGGATGGGCCAACCTATCTGATAAGATGAAATGATGTTACAACCTCAAATGGTGATAGAGCTTATTAAGATATGGGCTTTATACTTTGTTGGATCAATCAATCCCCCATCTTAGGAGAAGTGTTATATTTTGGTTTTCATAGATTACATCACCAAGTGGGTTGAATCCAAGGAACTTACCAAGGATACTGAAATTTTTTTTTTAGACTTCCTATTTGAAGACATCTTTGTTTCATAAGGAGTTACAAAGGACATAGTTACAAATGGAGGGTCAAAGTTCATTACCAGTTGATAGAAAACCTTGTCAAGAAATATAAGATCCATCACTGAGTCACTTCACTTTACCATTGAAATGCTAATGGACAAGTGGAGAGTACTAATAAAGTGCTTGAAGTGATTCTTACAAATATTGTGGCAAGCCGCCAATGGGATTGGGCTGAAATACTTCTAGAGGTGCTCATGGCTTACATAAAAATACTTGGCGAAATTCCATAGGTTATTGTCCATGTGAAATTGTGTATCGTAAGAATCATGTCTTTCTTATTGAGTTTGAAATAAAGACACTCAGGACAACTTTGGAGGTGAATTTTGACTTAACTACATCATAGAAACACCATCTAGATTAGTTTAATGAATTGGGAGAGATGCACTTGGTTTTTGTGCAACATATTGATATTGTCCAACAATATTGTGCCAAGTGGAATGATAGGTTCATAAAAAACAAGGTGTTTCAGAAGGGTGATTGAGCAATATTATATGACTTTGGATTTCAAGATTTAAAGGGAAATTTATGTACCAGGTGGCTTGGTCTTTACAAAATTGATTCAATATTCCACAATGGGACTGTAAAACTAAAAACCATTGATGCGCTGCAAACATATTTGTCTTCCAATGGACATCATATTTGGTTGTATCATAAGCCAAATTCTAAGGATTCATTTGTGGACATTGTATGATATTCAAATCTCAAGGTCATTGGGGCAAAGGATATTTTCCCAAGCAACCAACATTTAATTTATTTCTCTCTATATGGTGACTAAAAACCATCTTGTTAGCGGTCAACACAATTTTTTTTTGTAGTAACAACTTCATGGATGTTGCTGCTAATCATTAAAAGAACAAATTTTTAATCTTCATGTTGTAAGCTATCATTAGGAAGTCCTGCAGTTGACAATGTTTTCTTGTTGTTACAATGGAATTTGTCAATGTTTGTACCACTATTATTGTCAATGTGGTCATATGGAGGGGACCCTCCAAGGAAAATTTCCATGAACCTTGTCAACAGGCGCTTCTAGCCGAGTTAGTATTGTCCTATCAACCGTAGCATCAACATAGTTGGTAAGATCGTGACAGGTAAACCTCTATCATTTACTCGCAACGATGAAATTATGTGTGACTTGAAAATCTTGTTTTAGTGGCCGAGGAGAAGCTTCATTTCAAAGTTTGTGGGAGGGTGGATTCACATCATACTTTTGTATGATGCACCATCAACACTCTGATTTGGCAAGTTGGTTGCTCAAACCTTGCATGCACAACATAATTTTTATAACACCATCGTGTCACCATTACTCTGACATGACCATTTCAGAAATCCATCCATAATATATGAACCATATTTTAATTGTGGCATTGAAAAACCCACTAATACCCCGTTGTAACCAAAATTTGTCAATTTCTACTAGCTCAACATCTTCCTTCCAACAATTAATTAGATGCACGATTGTTGCACCTATAACAATGTATTTGTATTAGCAATAAAATCCATCAGAGGAGAATGTGTGCATCATAAACCATATTATATTGATGCATTAAGAGATTATCCAAGAGCTCATATGATATTTTAGATTGCAGGTTGGTTATCGTACTCCAAAACGCTGTAAGGGTTTAATGAACACATTGCCATAGAATTCACACATAATTTGAATGCACAAATTTCATATGTAATAGGAGTACATATAGTTGCTATAGAGGAAGTCATCACCAGGGTGATGACTTTACCTCAAACTAGGATACATTCGTTTAATAGGAAGATTGTAGTTCTGATAGTTAAGGCCACATTTTTACAAGAAGGTGAGTAGATAAGGAACAAGGGGAGAGGAGTCGAAAAACTTCACTTCCACTCCCCTGGGAGTATGTAACATACTTTATTTGTAAGTTTATCACTATTGAGGTACTATTTTTTGGTAATTTTCAATTATCAGTTCCAGTCATTGGCACCACTATGTAGCAGGAAATTGGTCAACATGCCCTATTTCCTTTTAAAATCATTGCAAAATATGGTAGATGTTGTTCGAAACTCAAAATACCCCGAAACATGTGTAATGAATCATGGGTTAATTAAGCTCATCATTGTTGATTCACTGGAACAATAGGGGAGTACATGGGAAATATTATCGGTTATTGTAATAGTACTCGTTTGAGAAGAGAAAGAATTTGATTCCAATGTGTAGAATGAATGTTTTGAAATAGAGGAATCACAACCAAGTACGTGAATTAATTCCCTTGTTGATACACCTATTCAAAACCCTTAAGAGGACATCCATAAAGAAACCCTTCTTGTTGATACACCATCAAAATTTTATTGTGTTGAGGAGAGTTTACATATTGAAGAACCAATGGATATTACCAGTGGGGAATCTGAAATTTCAAAGTATGGGACATGTCCTATTATGGAGGAATAACCCTTGTAGATGAAAGTGAATAAAATTTCGATGAAGAGATTTGTGGGAGGCAAGTTCCCAAATAAAAGGGTCAAAGTCACGGTCACACCATCACCTACACCATCATCCAAGCCCCCATTGCTACAGACGAATTAAAAGATTCAGAGGAGCATCCCGGTAAGGAGGAGGGGTCCAAGGAGAGACAAGATAAACCCCCCCCCCCTGGTAAATCCAAACTTGACCTTTTGTCTCAGCAAGTTGATGATTTAAGGAAGGAAAATGAATTTTTAAGAAACCAACTTGATATGCTTAGGGAAAAACCTCAGAGTAAGAAGCATTCATGATTAGAGACCTTATCCGAAGAAATGGAAATGATAGATATACATTCTTCTCCCTCTAAAATTATAAAATCTAGAAAACCATTATGTAAAGTGTGTGGGGAATTTATTAAAGAAGTTGGTTATACAAGGGAAGAAATTTAGAAGCCCTTAATTATTTCAGTAGTGTATAGAGAAAAGTTGGAGTGAATGGCATGGAATTTCAGGTTGCGACATAAGAACCTACTGAAGATGTTGTTGCCACACAAGAACCAATATTTGAAGCAAAGCATCTTTATCAGGAGTTTCAAGACGTGACATAAGAACCTGCTAAAGATGTTGCTACAACCTAGGTACCTCATCATATCTTCTATATCTTACCACATCATAGCTTTTGAAATCCTTCGGTTCGTATCCAAACTTTATGCATGAGAAACAGTAACCAAATAAATTATTTTGATACTTGGACATAGAAGGAGATCTCAATATTCTAAAGATACTTCTTGGACGAGCCATGTGTCCTTGTGTTCAAAACTTACATGAGCCATACTCATTTGTTGATTTCCTACACATTCCATTATTTCTTGTGGATTCTTTGCGATGAGCCATATTCGTTGATTGTCCTGCAATATTTATACCTGTGCATATTTTCTCTTTATTTTGATTCCTTATATTATGCACCCTTTTGGAATTGCCTTAAGTGTCAATTAAATGAACATGCTTGGCCTAGTGTACTGTTTGATTTGGACCTTCGAGTGATTGCTAATGGATTATATGAATGTCTGACCAATATTATTGGGATGCCCTTCATTTGATGAGATCGGGGGAACATTATTCTTGAATGCCTCACATTCTTGATATCCAAGACTTGTCTTAATAAGTGGGGACCTTTGAATGTTGAGAATATGATTTATTGATTCAGTCCCTTTGTTGAGCTGCAAATAATATTGCTCCAATTATTCTCCTAAGAGGACAACTTCCTCTTCAAGTCTTTCACATATTTGTTCTTTCTCATTTAGTTGTTCAAACACAAACTCCTTTTTTTCTTCTTCTAATTTAACTTTGAGAGGAACAATAGTGTCTTCATTAAAAAAATTGTCTTGAAGTTGTTCTATCAATTGGCTTTCTTTCTTTTTGAGGATCCTTTTTTATTTAAATGCAATTTTATGTTCTCCCTCATAATAAACCTCTACTTTAGGTTCTTTGGTCTCAACAATGAATGGTATTTCATTCCTTTCTTTATCGATTACACTTTCATTACTTTTATTGTCACTTTTTATCCTTTGAGTAATTTGTTTTTCTTACGTGCTTGCTTCTTTCGATACTTGGGTTTGAATATTGATTTATCATCACTATTGTTCATCTTATCATAAGGGAACTTATATGCACGATGTCCAATTATTCCACATTCAAAACATTTGAAAGCTTAACTTTAAACTTGTCGGTTCCTTTCTTGAGTTTTCGAACATACTTGGCTCCTTTTTCAATGGAATTAGATTATGTTTGAATAAAGTGGGAGACAATCATATCTTCTTTTATTGATTCATAATGGATTTTCTTGTTCCTTGATTCATTATGTATGTAAACATTATTGTCGGTCCTTATAGCTTTGGCTACCACTTTTCCTATGTTTGACCTTCGAATTTCACATCGTTTGGAGTTGAATATGACATCAAAATATTGATCACATATTTGAATTCCACTCAAGAGATTATGCTTCATTCCTTATATGTACACGTGTTGTCGCTGCTACAACACCCTCCAAAAATCTGGCTTACATCCAAATTTCAGAGCCTATTTTGACCTTGCATGTAGTAATAAGAGTCATTCATGTGTATTCTCTAAGTTTTCAAGTCCCTTTTGGAAAAAAACCAAAGTATCATCTCTTAGCATGGGAAGTTTCGCACATCACATAAGTGGAGTTATGGTTCATCTCAAGGGGTAAATTTGGTGCCAATGAGTCCTATTTATCATATAAACATGTTTTAGACCCATTCCCAAATTTTTATGCATTGTTGCACAAGTGTCTTCACAATCGGCGCAAAGTGTATCTTAAGTGTCACACTTGGAGGAAGTTTTTGTATTGAGGGGATCATGTTGTTCAAGTGTTCTAAGTGATAAATGTTGTGTCATCAATTGTTTTGAGTGTGTGATAATGTTCACGTTTCATCATTTCTCACTTTTACCTCATTGATCCCACACTTAGTCAAAATTTGAAAAGTTCTTGCCTGAGCAGTGCCAACCCTCAAGCTCAACCCTTACCTCTTGGATCTTTGCATTGTGTAGTCTCTGCCTCCAAGGATTGTGCATTTACTGGTCTTAGTTGTCAACCATGGCCTCTTGAACTCCTCAATTGTGCAGTTCAACCTCCTAGTCAACCCCCTTCTATGCACTGCATAGTGTCAAGTCTCAAGTTTTCATCTTTCCTCCTTGAACTCTGTAAATGCAAAATCCTAGGCCCCTCTCTCTCTCTCTTGTGTTGTGAAGTGGGAAACTTAAAACCTCAAGGCTACCTCCTTGAGCTTCTTAATTGCATAATCATCTTGCTCATGCTTCCAGAAATGTGCATTGCGTAGTGTCAAGCCTCATCCCTCCACTCATAACCTTTGAAATGTGCACTACAAAATCCTTGAGCCTTCCTCTTAGTCTAGCACTCAGTTCCATCTCAATCAATGATTTTCATGAAGCAGGATAGACTAGGAGTTTTTCAGACTGATTTTGTCTTGTCATGAGTGTTTCCAGTTGTAGGTATTATATCTTTTCATGAAAGGATGATGATGGATGAGAAGAAGATGGAGACCCTACTAGAAAACACCTATGCAGCTGCAAAGACAAGTTGATCATTGAACAAGAAGATGAACACAAACCATATTGCGACAACAGCTGAAGATCAATATCACAATGAAGACTTCGTACCCTCAATCCTTATGGTAGAGGAAGAAGAAGCACATGTACCATGTTTCAAAGAGACACATAGATAACAATATAAATAGTGGTTGACATTGCCACATTATCATTGAGTCCATGTCATCAATGTCATGTCATGTCTTGTCAATATGTTATATGAGCCATCGTTTTCCACATCATTTATGGATATCATTATGTAATTTTCAATATATGAGAAATGTAATGTAAAGTGGAAGTCCAAGGCTCACCTATAGAATGTGAAAAGTCATGAAGGAGTCCAAAGGTCATGAAGAATTCAAAGAGTCATGAGGGTAGTCCAAGAGTCATAAGGGAGGGGAAGAGTCACCCCATTTGCTATATATATATATATATATATATATAGGTCAAGTAGAGGAATTTTCACCTTGGCTCCTCCCACTAGGAATTAGATAGGAAGATAGTTCCTTTGGAGGAGCAAGTGGTTGATCTAACACTCCACTATTGCAGCTAGCGGTGTTCATTGTACTGATGTATCTTGGAACTTTTGCTTAATACTTGAAGCTCGTTGAGCCAACACACTTTCATGCGTATGTCATAAATGTTGTAAGACTATTCTTTGAGTGTTTGCGATATTTATTGTTTTCATATGTAGTAAAGAAATTGAACTATTTCGGTGGCTTTGTTGATTATCTTGTTGAAGGTGTGTTGTATTTATTTTAATGGTCATTGCTTTTATGTGAACTATTTCATTAGTTGATCAATGTTTTATATATATATGCTCGTGTGTCTTTATTAGATTAGTATTATTACTCTTCTCTTAAAGGCTCACTTTTATTTCCCCTTGAGTGAAAGAACCTTGATACATTCTGCAACTGAACATTCCATAAGGCATACACATTTGTTCATTCAAAAGTACATGTACATTACTCTCTCGTGCTGACTATCGCAGCCAAGGAAAATCTCTAAGGAAAATGGCACCTAAGCCAGTTATTTCCAGAAGAGCTCCTATAATAAAAGATATGAAGTCTAATCGAGACTTTTCATCAAGGAGACCCCCTTACATGTTGGTAGGTTCCAACACCATCAACATTCTGGCACTAGAAGGAGGGAAACCACCTTTTTATGGTTGATAACTTACCACATCCTAACATGCAGACTTTCGCACAATGCAATAACATTCCCATTTCCAATCCAATTCATACTCTTGAGATATAGGAAACTTATTAGTCTAGTCTGGGACAAGAATTTGAGGTTACTTACGATCAATGCCAGACTCTCCAGCCCATTACTCATCATTTTGTGAGAGCTCTTGGTTTACTCCTTATTGTTGCTATTATACCTCATAGGCCTATAAAGAAAGAAACAACTCCTAGCGGTGTATTCGTTTCTTTAGTGGAAGATTTTGTTATCGCAACCCTTAAGTAGTTAGTTCATCCCGTAGAAGGAACAAGTCACCAAGGGGAACTTCCACCCATTAAGGAGAATTTGGACAGTGAAGGGGAAGATTTTTAGTTTTCTGACAAGGAACATCCTGATTATAGCACAAATTTTAACAGTGAAGGAGAAGCCTCTTTAGATTCATAAGAAGAGGAGGAGGAAAGAGACAAAGACATGGTTGATGCAGAGTTCAATTGGATGGCCCAAGAGTCACTTGAAATTCCAGGTAATCTTCACAAGATGCTAAAACATCTGGAAAAGGTATTGTCAAAGTTTGATCCCAATAGGAAGATCAAATTTGAAGACCATCTTGACAATTTCTACATACATTTATGCATGCTTGGGGTATGTTTTGATGATGTTTCTTATAGATTCTTTTCGTACACTTTAGAAGGTATGGTGTATGTATGTAATCACAATCTTTCAACCAATTAAATCCATAGTTGGAGGGATTTTAAGAAGCTCTTTTTGGAAAAGTTTGCTGACGATAAAACTCCACCATGTGATTAAAAGAACTTGGGAATCTGAAAATGGGGGAAAACGAAAGAGTTAAATATTTTAACCAAACATTCACTCGTTTGTTGAACAAGTTCCCCACTGATGTACAGCTGCATGATGACATTACTAAGAATTATTATACAACCACCTTTCCAATTAACATTTCAATGTTTTTCAAAAGAGCTGTAAATAATACTTTGGCCTTAAAATTTGCAGGAGCTCTCATTGTCGAAATATTCGCGTTCTATTGGATTCATTGAAGACATCAATGATCCCAAAGACTCCAAGGAAACTAGTAAGAAAACTCAGGCTTCGTCCAACAAAGCTAAGGAGAAAGACTCTTCCAATATGGAAAGCTTGACCAAGTCTTTGAAGTTGCTCGCGAATCAGGTATCAGAGTTAAAGAGGAGGTTGAGTGAGGCATCCACTACCCCTTTATTTAAAAATAACAATAACTCTCAACTGACCAAATTTGTTGAAACTTCTAACGTAGTGTTCAATGTTGGAAATTTAGGCTTGGATAATTTATGCACTTTTCACCAAGAAAAACATTAAGAAAAGACGTTCCCACAATGGAATAACAATATGAAAACTATGATAGCTAATTTGGTTGATACTTTGTTAGTGGAATAACAACCTGAGCATAGTGAAGAAACAAATGAACCTGTTGTGATCGAAAAAAGTTTGAGTGTTGGACACTTAGTGAACATGTTTAACGTTATATGAAATTTTGATAAGAATAGTGTTGATGAACTGAGAACAAGTGAATATCCTCCTAATCAGTGAACTGGCCGTTATAATTTAAGGATCAAGGGATCTATTTCTAAGCAGGAACTTAAGAAGCAATTATTGCGTAGAATTCTACCACCTTCCAATCTAGCTCAAAATTCACAGAAAAAGTTTGGAAGTGCTTTTTCTTCCAAGAATACTTCCACCAACAACAAGAACAAGTCCACCACTCCTGAAGCATAACATAAAGCTACACCACCTGATCTGTCAGCGCAACCCATTAAGGTGGAAAACATTGATTATAATTTTTTTTTATTACACAAAAAGGGCTCGGGCCAACATTTCAATCTCTGAGCTCGCAAAGATAACAGGTCAACGAGAAATGATTATCCAAGCACTCTCATTGCACTCTTCGGTAGGTAAAGAAGTTTATGCTTCTCAGATAATTTCTGATAACTCCCATGATATTATCAAATTTGTAGTGAATGTTGATAGTTTGAGTTCTAACACTCTCTGCCCTTTGTTTCTTTTAACTTTTGAAAAATTTAATTATAATGTCCATAACTATTTGGTGGATTCTGGTGCATCTACGAATGTTATGCCATTATTTTTTGTTACGAAAATTAATGCTAAATGGGATAAAACTAATGCACAAATCATACAAGTGGATAGATCATTTGTCTAGGACATTGGTGAACTCAACAATGGTATCAGTTGTTTTTCATCTAACCATAGAGTTCACCAGTGCATAAACATTGTAATTGTGGACATTCCTGAAGTCAATAGTTTACTATTGAGCAGAAATTGGTCCTAAAAATTACAAGGATACTTTTTAATTGGCTGGACATATTTGTAGCTTCCATACAAGGGAAGAAACAACCAGATTTGAGTAGAAATTGAGCCTTACATGAAACATACCATGACACAACTTAAGGGATAAAATGAATCAATGGGATTTTCATATCTTATTTTTGGAAATTGTTTTATGGAAGTATACCATGGATGTTATCTAGCACAACCTTCACCTGTCCCACTAGATACACAATTGGAACTCTGAAATTCAACTGGTCCAAATGAAATTTGTATAGTAGATGTAAAGAGTAGTAGTATAGGATATAGCCATAGTATCGCTAATATTTGGATATTGTATTTTGATGGTTCAAAAACGCAGGAGGGATCTAGAGCTGGTTGCATTTTAATAGACTTGCAACAGAGAAAAAAATTGATCTCTTGCCGCTTGTAATTTGAGTGCACCAACAACGTTGCCAAATTTGAAGCATCATTCTAGGTTTGAAGAAAGCCATCGGCCTCAAAGTTGAAGTGCTTAAAGAAATAAGTGACTCTAAAATCGTTGTGCAACATATACGTAATATGATACATTATGTGTTACCTAATCTAATAAATTATCAACAAGATGTATGGCATTTAATTTCGAAATTCCAAGCTTTTAATATTATTTATGTTCCTATAATCCACAATGTTGTTGTTGATACGTTAGAAAATCTTGCTGCTAGGTTGTCACTGTTAAGGGATGGATTTTCTGTTGAAATTATTAATAGGCCATCTCTCCTTGATAATATTACTAATTTTGTGTTTTCAATGGTAACCAATAGATATTGGACTTTATGGAAAATGCTAATGTCATCATGGATGCAACTATTGACGAAGACGAACACGAGAAAGATTTGCAGGATTCATCTCAAGCAAGAAAAAGAAACCCCATGCCTAAGGGCATGGTGTAATTGGAAAAATTGTATAACTTGCAAAATTGCTTCAAGGGACCAATCAACGTAAAGACTCATAACTCCACTCTGTCACACGAATAAGTAAATCTTGGCACAAAATGAGATCTAAAGTTTGTTAATATCGACACTTTTTGTACACCTCAAGAGTGACAAGATTTTGTCTGCCTCTTTAATAAGTTAAGAGATGTTTTCTCGTGGGCATACGATGATGTTTAGACTTACGATAGAAGAATAATCCAGCATGTGATTCCTATTAAGGAAGGGGCCAAGCCTTTTCAGCGGGAACTGAGGAAATTTCATCCTACTCTTGAGCCCCTCATTCAGAAAGAGTTGAGAAAACTACTGGATTCCTGAATAATATTTAAAGTTCGTCATTCAACATGGGTCTCCAATATGGTTTTGGTAAGAAAGAAGTTTGGGGAGATACATTTGTGTGTCAAGTTTTGCAATTTGAATCGCGCCTCAGACAAAGTTAATTATCTAGTGTGGTCAATGGAACATATTTTGCAAACAGTATCAGGGTCTAAAATGTTTTCGTAATGAACCAAGTAGGGTACACTTTCCTTTAAAACGAAACCTTTTGAACTTGTTAAAACATGTGCTACTTTTCAAGGCCCTATGGACATCACATTTCATGGTTTAATTGGACGGAGCGTTGTGGTTTACTTAGATGATGTGACTGTGTTTTCAAAAAGGAGATCAGATCACTTGCGTCATATAAAGTAAATTTCGAGCGATGTCGCAAATATAAGATATCTCTTAATCCTAAGAAGATCTTTTTAACAATGTCTGAGGCAAATCTCTTAGGCCATATTATCGCAAAGAGTTGGCTTAAAGTGGACCTTGAATGGTTCAAAACTATCACTCAGATTCCCTTCTAGGTGAAAAAGAAATCTATGTAGTCTTTCTTAGAGAAGATCAATTGCCTTCACCAGTTCATCTTAGACTACACACAGATAGTCAACATTCCCTTTGCATGATAAACAACCCCTATGCCCGAAAATGACACATGTTGCATAAATATGAGAACGTAGACAACTCTTAGGATCAAGGAGGGGAGCTTGAAATCATTAGCTTACCAATAAGTGACCAAAGATGATCGATTGCAGGATCCAAGGTAGGCTCCGAAATTTGCATGCGAGCCAAAATTTTGGAGGGGTGTTGTAGCTGCTACAACACCCACTTTACGATGTAATTAAATTAATATTGAATACATGTGGCAAAACTCTAACAAACAAGGGTAGTGAGTTGCAGTAATCGGAGCCATCAAGTCACAACCATGGTCATGTAAGTATGGTGGGCATACCATCGGGTGCATTCACCATCTCTTAAGATGTATTAATGAACTTATAGCCTACGAAATATTGGTTGCCTTTTCAAATTTACACAACTGGCATCCATGCAAGACATGTACTCGCTGGATTCCAAGGCCCTAATTCGAGCTAGTTGGAGGTAGAGAATTATCACAAAAGAAACTGCATTTGGCTGGTCTCCACAACAAAACTATTGCAGTCAATTTTGGGGCTTTTGATCATATTCGTCCTAGTTCTCATGTTCATGTAGGCTCATATTTACATAGGTAAAGCCCATTAGATATGCGAAAGAAGTAAAACAACTCGTATTTGGCAGGGATATCTATTGGGACCTTGTATCAACCCTTAAAAAAACTTGGTAGACTTATTACCCCACCCACTTAGGTTCAAGTCTGTGGAGGCATGTTGTAGCCTGTATTGATTAATTCGGCTCAAGGAGTAGGAAACCACAAGGAGTTTTGACTCTGTTCGTGGTCAATACATAACCTCTTGGCTCTTGCTTAGTCATTGTGTCTTTCATATATATAACATTTTCTTTGATTAATTAATTTGATAGAAATTAATTAAAAGATGAGAACTCACTTGGAGATAAAATATGGGGGTGAAAGGGGGACTGAGGGGGTTTGTATAGCGTTGATGACAAATTAAACACAAACTAAGCATGGGGTTTGAGATCCATGACAAACGACCAAACTGATTTACATGGACCAAAAAATCAACCAAACACTGCTAGTTATGTCAAGCAATCGCAACTAGTTCCTGAAATATTAAGCATAATGATACTGACCTAGTTCCCAAAATATTAAGCATAATGATACTGACCTTGTCCTTGAAAATATTTCCATTCATTATATCCTCTAACGACCATTTGAGCACCATGTCCTCGAAAAACTCAGGCCCTCTTTTCGTTGTTTTTTTCCCTTCAAAGAGTTGCTTCCAATTGCCCAAATGATCTCGGACCTGAAAACACTTGTCAAATGCCTAACCACTTATAACCAAAACAGTAGCAGTGACATATATTCCAAGCTAGATAGCAGTCCAATCCGCAATTTATCACAGTTCAACTGAACTTTTGAACCGCCATATTTGATTATAGTTCAACTGAACTTCGAACTGCCATATTTGAGGTTACAGTGAAAAGAAAAATGACACACACTCGTTGATCAAGGATTGAAGAAAATTAACAACAAACTTGATTTAGTGTAAGACTGCCTTCTTGCATGGGAAGCAATTAGCAATTAGAGTTGTAATAGTATTGCCTTTTTCCATGGGAAGCAGGGAAAAATTTAAGAACCCCCTGAATTTATATGTATAATAAATGGGTGAATCCCCATGATACATAGAAAAATGGGAAGTCGGTTTTATTAATAATATAACATGTAAATATAATTTTTTTGGCAAATCTCTCACCAAATTATATTATCTTGTAAAATCACGGCGAATCACTAGTACAAAATGGTGAATCGCTAAGAAATACAAGGGTTGTTGCAATATCTTGGCACCAAGAGGGTATTCAAGAAGAAACTGTAAAAGAACTTGAAAACATTGTTGGTGAATTAGACGAGCTTGACTAGTTACCATTAAGCGCGCCACTCTAGTGACTAAATCATACAGAGCTACAACTAATTGTTAAAGTCAGTTGATGTGTAATTGTTTTTTCTTGTATTGTTTCATTGATTGCAGACAATTAATCATTGGCATACTTAACACCTTTTAGGTGGCCACCGTTGATCTGCTATTTTGTATTTGTGACACATATAGCTTGATTATAAAGATGAGTATTCTTGTTTTATTTGCATCTTCATATAAAAGTCGTGAACTTTTTATTCACCATGCATATTCCATGTCCTACACTTGAAGCACACGGTATGAGGTCATCCATTGTAGATGGCATAGTGATCATCAATCCTTCCTAGTTTTCGCATATACTTCTTCTGACTTCTGACAATAATATTTCAATAGCCAGTGAAATGCAGAAGTTGCTGGAAAGTTTGAAAGCTCCATTAATGTGCAGATTTATTGTGAAACAAAAAGGTCAGCAAAATCTTACTTATGTCGCTAATACTTGTGATTTTGTAAGACTTTGTACAATCTTAATGACATTTTGCTGGGTAGAATGGGTTATTCTTTGACTTTGGGTAGAAGTTTTCCCTTCTGGTGGAATTTAAATGCCTTCTCTTAGGAAAATTCATACCTCTTGTTGGCACCCTATTTTTCCTCTATCTTTCTGTCACTCGAAAGATCAAAGCATGTTGGACAGGTTTCTTCATGCTAGCCTACATTACAAGAGATTCCTTTCAAACTTTCGCTATTACATGAGCTCAATCATTTCTTTCCACATACTTATCTCTGGAATAGGCTCTCTTTGAGGTTCTCCAAGCTCATGGTTCTAATGTCCATTTCAGAATTTTTCTTGAAACTTTATCAAAATGTAAACTGACCTTTCATTACTGTCCTTTCTTGCAACAATCATTGATGCATTTTTTAAACTATCAATATATAATATTTGAACTCTAGAAAGCTTCCATCTCTGTCAATCCTGATCATTAGGTCTGCCATGGACATAAAAATTTGAAATTCTGGTGCCCATTGTTATGCAAATCTGACAAGGAATTATTGTTGGTGTTCTTCCGAAAGCCTTGATACCCAGTCAATCTCATAATCAATTATCCTAGATGGGATATGAAATTCCACTTTCTCCATATAAGTCCAATGAGGTTCCAAACACTCTCAAACACCCAAAAACAATTAATAGTAATGTTAAAAAAGTGACATTCTCCAAACAGTCATAAATGAGACTGTTTGGAGAGAAAAAGTAGAAATAAATGAGATCCAAACAGTCTCATTTATGACTGTTTGGAGAATGCCACTTTTATTTTAAGAAATTGATATTGCCCTTAATTTCCAAGGTCACAAACTCCTCAAATTTATATCCCATACTTTAGTTTTGTCTTAAAGGGTTGTTGAACAAAAACATTGGGGGTCATGGAACCCAAGCTGGCAGGCATCACCTCCTAGAGTTGGCGGGGAGACGGACAGGGGGTGCCTAGATACACCCCTTTTGGGGAAATGTGTCCCTCACATTGGAAATGTTTCCCTTGGTCCCACGCATAACATGAGATACATGGGGGGCATGTCTCGTGGAACATTGGAGATAATATGCAACAACAAAAAATCCAAGGTGGTTAAAATGTCAGGCATCTTTATAGATATGAAAACATGCATTCCCCAAATTTTTAGAAAATTAAAAAATATACATAAACCATCCAAAATTTTAAACTAACCGTCTTTCTTCATTGAAAAGCAAGTTGAAATATAACATACCACATACCAATGTGACATATATGATCTTATCATCTTAACTCCCTCACTAATCTTAGGAGAATTCTTAGTGTAAAAAAAAAAATTCAACACACAAGGAAGCAACATGATATCAATTAGAGACATTTGAAATCATAAGTTAAAAGTATAGGCTCATGTTCTCAATATATTTATGTAATTGCATGTCCATCTTCATCGCTGACATCACTAAACTCTTTAGCTTTGTCATTATCTGGAATATTTCTAAGCCGTACATTTCCATCCTCGTTGTCAAGGTGCCTGTGAAAATAAGAACGGTGCCCAATTAAAACTAGGTCCCTTCAACCCAAAATTTGCTTCCCAGCATAAAGCCGTTATATACCATCAAACATATCTGTCAACGGTCATTTTACAGTTTCAGGCTTTTATCATAAACAATCACAAAATAACGAAATATATCCATTCCAACACTGCCTTCACAGACTCGTTCCAGCTAAACATCAGATGCAAGACTTACAAAACCCTTCATCTTCAAAAAAAATAAATGAAACATAAGCATTATAAACAGTTCAGAAATCAGGGCAGCAACAAAGGCTCCATTCTTATTTTCTCCACAGCCATGGACCCCACTGCTAACGGTTAACCCTCTTTCGATATGTGTCCACTTCCTCATTTATTTCCCTGAACATATGAGTAAAGCAAATTCTGTCGAAGGTGGCTGTTATCTGAGCAGGATAATATGTAATTCAGCACTTCTCTTCATCCATTTTATGACAAAGGAGGCATCGTCAACATTCTGAATATGTTTAACTCTCCTTTATAGTGCACACTAAAGCAATAACCTCAAAGTCATAAGCTCTGCATCGTTATTGGATCCTTCCTCAAGGCCTGCTTTAAATGTGACATGATGAGAATCAGATACAAACAGAACTCCTTCAGCATTGCTAAACTCTGGTGGACCCTGCCTGGCTCCGTAAAAGAGACCCCAAGCTTGCATTTTGTCTAGTCCCAGCTCTTTCAACTGATGAGGAGCATCTTGCTTCTAACATTTGAAACCATTGATCTGATTTGTCAGAATTAGATCTGACTTGTGAGAAAACTTGAAAGGTGAGGAATGTGTTTATCCCCCAAGCTTGAATCTTGTCTAGTCCCAGCTCTTTCAACTGATGAGGAGCATCTTGCTTGATAGGCATTCTAACATTTGAAACCATTGATCTGATTTGTCAGAATTAGATCTGATAGGCATTTATTTTCAACCATTTATCAACACATTCTACATGAAAGCAGTGCGTGCATGATAACTCCCTTAGCTCATCATTGTCCTGGTATTTGCCAAAGCAAATGGAACAAATCTGCATCAGACATAATACAAATATAGATATCATTACTTGGTTGCCAACTTTTCTCCAGTATTAATTAACGTCTATTTGGATCTCATACAACACATGAAATAGCACATACCGCATCTTCGCCTGAAATAAGTCTTTCTTTATCAGTTCCAGCTACTATAAAGCCACCCACACCTGAGCTTTCTGGGTCAACTTCACTGTCGTCTTTATTTCCATTACTTTCGGTTGTTCTTTTTTGCTTTGAACTTGTAAGTTGGCAAAGTATTAAACACTTCAGGTGAAGCTCCTCTTGTCTGACTCTGGTCCTCTCGAAACCCAAGAATATGTGTTATACAGTGCAGGCAGCAACATACTGTCGCACACAAAATGAATGGCATGGCATAACCTATACAACTAAATGTGAGAAACACAATACACAACCTGCAAACAAGGCAGAGACCAAACTGTAAGATGATTGCAAGCAGCGTTTGGATATTGTATACTAACTAAAACATATGATCATATACTTGGTTATAGTAAGGAAGAAACAAATGCAGGTAGCGTGCTCAACAAGCACAGCGACCCAATAGGAAATCAAGATTCTATACTAACCTGTAAAGATTTGGAGCATCACTTGAGGATGAGTGACCACCAAATATCCACACGTTCCCAACAACAAACCAAACAGCAAAGAAGCAAAGTGATGCTGGAATATCAGAGAAATATTATCTGATTATACTTTTGAATACTGACAGATGCTTCTAAATTTTCACATACATCTGCGCCAGCAAAAGACAAGGTCCTCTAAAGATGGCAACAGACTAATGATACAATTAGTACATCGTGTCTTTGCAAAAATGGTCCATAATCTTCATGCCTGTTTGTTAACATTTCAAAATTCAATCATTTTATAGACGAGTCTATCCATAAACCAAATGGCAAAGAGTTAAAAAAACAACTAGCAACAACATATAGTTTCCAACTGCTTAATAAATTTCCATTTTGTCGACTGCAAAATGATTAACTGTCATTGGGGATCGCAACAAACAAACAAAGTCAAACTAAAGATGAGCAGTCTATGGCTCCAGCCAGATTTATACATAATAAAAATTTTACAACGAAAATTGTAATGGAAACATAAGAGCCACAGAACCCCAAAATGATGAACACCCAAATCATCAATTGCCAGGTGTGTCTGCTACAAGGAATTTAAATATCATGCCAGATATTTCACTCTCCGTGTAAAAGAAGGAAGAAACATACCAATCACCAAAATAAAATAAACTAGACTGGTGCCTGCAAATTTAAATACAGCTACTATGGACAACAATCACCGTTCAACTCCGATGGGGCATAGAAAAATGGTGACAGGGTGCACTGTTAAGGCACTCCTTGTGTTAAGGTCCCAGGTTCAAAACCCCATGGGCACAAATCCAACAATGTTAAGGGTTTGTGTGCCCCAGGCAGGGTGTGATCCCCGAGTGATTTTGACAACTTAGATGCCCCTGGGTTGCAGCTTCTTAGCCACAGACTAGTCCCACACGTCATGGACAAACTAGCAAAGAAAAAAAAATCATCACCATTCATAAAAAACATGTATAAACAGCAATTTAAATTGAACTAGAAGGCTTATCTACCAAAATAAAGACGAAACTCTACACCGTCTAAGCTAGGGAATTAATAAATTATAAGAATGAAGATGTTATAAAAATAAGGACTATAAATGCAAAATACATATACAAGTTAACGGTGAGAGGGAGCAACAATCCCATGTAGCATCTACACTTGAATTTTCCCAGGCCCAGAATATAACAGGCATTCAACACAAATTAACGTAATGGTGCTTCTACAACACAGTCTCACTTTACCGTCTAAGCAAGAATCCTATCACTACCTCTTGTACCAATTTCCCTCCCATTTCAGGTCAAAACATTCACCGTACCTCCGAAGAATCCTGTAATCAAACCATGGGGGTTCTAGAATCTAAGAATCCTGTCATCAAACCATGGGGGTTCCAGAATCTAGCACAAACTATATGCGCATTGATTTACTAGGAGAGTTCCTAGCATACTACATATTAATTTGCTTCTAATAAATCTAAGAAATGACTGATATTTTTCCTAAAGCTGGACACAATTTTAGGAAATCTTGTTGCATTGCCGATCCAAGGCCACAAGGGTGGCATTATTGGAAACTTTTCTTTGCATCTTCAGATTCACATTTGATTGGCTTGATCAAGAACCTGACGAAAGGAATCAGGATGCAATTCTTACACTGAAACACTTGCAATTTGGCATAGAGACACGTGAAACTCAGTCGAGCAAAAGCCAAAAAACAATAGGAGAATTAAAGGTAGTGACAGAGATATTGGAGGAAAACTTGTGCAAAATTTATGAAAAAGAAGATTTGCTAGCACCACCCCTAGTTTTTCATACGCTTCCCCCTGCCACTCTATCTTCACATGAGGTTGCAGTATATATATTAAAAAGAGATATATTGGAATGTTTCATGACATACAGAATGCAAAGTGCCAGAGACAAAAGAATTTAGCCTTTACAATTAATCATTAAATTGAAATATGGATCGGACCTCCCCTCCTCTTTGGGAATGATGATCTCCATGATCCCTCATCATATATCTGAAGCCACTTTCCTTATCCTTCACTACACCTTCGCCTCTTTAAATCTATCTGTTATTATCCATTGTTGATTGTCTCTCTATGACATTCGTATCGAAAATATTCCATCCGACTACCTCCCAGTCCCATAGGAGTGGTCAGAAACCTATTCAGAATTTCTTCCATTTGACCTTGGATGCTAGGAGCATCCTGGCTCATAAATCCCCCCAGAATAATACAGTCAAATCCACCACTAGCCCCACGGGACTTCCAACAATGAACATGTACCCAGTTCACCTCCCTCGCCGTCGGTCATTAGACTCAGGAGTCCCTGACATCTCGAGCTCCATTGACAAGCCTTACCATCTCACTCACTCATTTATTTTTAGCATGCCATTATTATTTTGCATCATGCTGCAGGTGCAGACTATTGAGTATTTTGTATTATACCAGTGTCTCTTATATACTTGTCGCAGCATCACTGCCACTGGTCTCTTTCTCTCTATATGTTATTTTTAGTGTTTTTTTAGGAGATGCGCTTGCACTCATACTGACTGTACTCTTCTTCAGTCCATTGACCTATTTTTGTGGATATCAGTTGGACATTAATAAATTTACCTACTTCCAGACTGTTTATTAGATCTTATGACCCAAATCATGAGTCCAGCTACGCTCATTTACAATACTGTCTCTTCTTAGGTCTTATACATGGTAAAATGTATTCTATGTCAAATATTCCTGGATAGAACATCTTGATCCATCTACAAGACTAAATAATCTACCTATTCTACAGGTTGTAAGACTTGATATTTGAATTGACAGTAAAGAACAATCTATTGGTATACATAAAATAACGTATTAAAGCTGTATGCCATGGAATAAATTTGTCTTTTACAACAATGAAACATTCACATGACAACGGCGGTACTAAAAGTCCATGCATGTCTTATCAAACTTCCTTCCCACAAGGAATAAACTCTCTTGGTTTGTGTTAAATTGATAATATCTGTTACACTTGTATTCTTCTGTCAATTTACAGTAAAGCTCCTTCCATCCTTGATGGACTCGTATTAATTAAGTCTACAACACAACTCAATATTTATGCCCCATAAGTATAGGCTTCTACATACAACTCCACAAAATTCAAACGAAATCAGTCACTCTATCTCATCCACATAAGCAGGTCAGAACTTGAATTTAAATTGCCTAGTGTTCATCAATTGTGTTTTTGTGATGCCGTCCAAGAGTGTACAACTTCCTATACAGTGACATGTCCAGGCCAAGTTGTGTGGGTCATGTTTCTGTGATCAAATAAAGTTAGCTATTGTTATCAGCTGTCATTTATTGTAGATAACAACCCATAAACTAAAAACATTTTTTTTCCATACAAATTCAGCCTTCAAAACACATTTCCCAACTGGATATTCACACAAATTGAGGAAAATAAAAATGAAAAAAGAAGTGATTATATAATACCTTCATACCTTATTCAACTTCCAGCGACAAAAGAATTTTTTAATGTTGATTTTATACACATATTTGTGTCAAAATCTGAGAAAAAAAAAGATGGCTAAAAAATTTCTTCATTTTCACCAATAAAATCATACTCTTTATGCTTCAAAAAATCTTCCCCATTTATGAGACCATGTGGTTGTGAAAGTTGTTCAATTTGTTTGTCATACACATGCCCCATAGGCTGATATAAAACCAGCATCATCCTTCATCAAACATGACTGTAAACTATCCAGAGAAACTTCTGAACTTTTATCATCAACAACATGCTCTCTAATCTAAAAGTTTTTTAATTATCCATAGGAAAACATGGCTGAAAATTAATCATGGAATTCTCTTGTGCCCCTTTTCATGGAAAGTGCAAACATTTTCATAATCACATATCCATGGACAAAATTAAAATTTTCAATAAAAACCATGAAAGATGCAACAAAAGATAGAATCATTACAATTTCAATATAATCTTGGAGCATGCTTCTTCTGTAATTCATAAGGGAACTCATGTGGATATCCATGAATGCATAAGGAATCTAAAGAACCAAGCAATTTGGCTTCCAACTCCTTACAAGATTGGACCACGCCTTTTTTACTTCAAATCTGAAACACACATGATCAGACCACATACCAAGAAGAAGAATCACAAAGATAACACTTCAAGTGCTTTCAAGATTGTTGAGTGTGCTCACCTCAACACACAACGTCTTGAAAGCTCTTCGAGGAAGAAGGTCTTTGTTCCTTCAACAGAGTCATCAAATGAGCAAGAGATCTTCAACGCAAGCATTCATAACATCAATGCAGCAAATCTACTCAATCCAGGAAATGGATTTTCTCCCTAATGATGGTGCCTTTTCTCCTTTGGATGTCATAATAAAGCCATCCAAGTGTTAATAACCCCCAAATAGATGCCAAAATGTTACCGCTCGAAATGTCGGAAAAGCTGGAACTATCAGACCTGCCGTAAAAGTAGGAACTACCGGAAAAGCCAGAAGCCGAAACTACCACAAAAGTCGGAATGGCCAGAAAAACCGGAACTGCCAGAAAAGCCGGAACTGCCAAGAATAGCCGAAATTGCCACGAATAGTCGGAACTGCCGGGAACAGCCGGAACTGCCAGAACTGCCGGGAACTACCGGAACAGTCGGAGCATCTATCTCCGAAGGAGAGCAACATGCAAGGGACATCTAACTAACATTGGAACAGTTATAAGGTACTTAGCAACAAATACACCAAGCATGCAATGTTACAGCTAGCATGCAAGGGACAACTAGCATGCAACAACAAGCATGCTAAGGACAACAAGCAAGCAAGGTGCAACCAACACATAGGTCAGGATGGCAACATGGTGCAGCAATGGCACATAATGCAATGCAGTGATGGGTATAGTCATGACTCATGATTAATGAAGCATGATGAGATGCAGCACAGCGATGATGGGTGCAGCATAGTGCAACGCAGTGAGGTGCAGCATGATGACGAAATGAAGCACAATGATAGGTGGAGTCATCTTGGAACATCAATTGAAGAAACATGTCTTCAACTGATCTCATGTATCATCTTCTTAGAGATGATCTATGCTCTTATCTAAATAAGTCAAAGTGTTGAGTTATGTTGTAAACGTATTATCTCTCTCTCTCTCTCTCTATGTTGAACTATTGAAGAACATATAAAAAGAATTGATCAAGGGTTTCCCCACATTGGGGTTTGTTCCTAGCTAGCGCCACATCTTGTGTCCTCTTGTCTTGGCTTGTCTTTTGCGATTTATATTTATGTTCTATCTGCAGTTTACTTTAATGTTGATGTGATTGCTAATCTGCAAAAGATATTGAGCTAACTGTGAAGCTTGAAATAAATTGCTCTAGCGTAGAACATACCTAAAATTAACATGGTATCAGAGCTGAGGTGAAGACAATGCCCAAGCAAGAGTGAAAGAGAAATCATCGAAGACAGTTGGGAAAGGACAAAAAGATCAGTGGATTCCTCATCCCTCTTCAAATTCACCGAGGGTGAAGTCGAAGCAGAGAATATTTATTAGAACGGCGCAGCGGAAGTTTCTGATGGCCTACCTAAAGATCACTTCGTTGGGAAGTTCGAATCTAAGGGTGGAAGGAAAGGCGGATGCCTTGGTTGCAATAAGTTCGACCATTATGCAAAGGAGTGTCCGAATGGCAGAGACACATCTCTTGATGAAGACAACAATCATTCCAGGGACATCTTCAATGATCAAAATGAATGACAGGTAATGCAAGTCATCAAGGAAATGGTCGACTCTTCAAAGAAAGCAAGGAACCTCAGGTATGAAGAATCAAATGTTGTTTCTAATAAGATAAAGAAGCGTTATCTTGTATTGGCCCTCTCGTTCATATTCTTTGGGAATCTGGCTTATTGATTGTAGTGCTTCAAGGCACTTCATTGGATAGATGGGTGCACTCTCTAATTTGGTAGAGATGGAAACAATCATGGGATTATACTTGGAGCCGATGCCACCTATCCCGAAAAGGGTGCAGGGAATGTTATCCCTCAATTGAATGAGCGTAACTCAATTCATCTACAGAATCTCTTTTATGTACCTCATCGCAAGAAGAACCTGGTGTCCATTTCAGCAATGGAAGTCAAAGGTTTCAGGGTGGCACTCATTGATGGAAAGGTACGTGTTTGAAAATAGAATTTTCAAAGATGTTTT
>APFE030755195.1:31734-46769 GCA_000404065.3 Pinus taeda
TAGCCACACGATAGGTGAAGAGTCACCTTGGAGAATCAGTTGAAACAACAGTCTTCACTGATCTCATGTATCATCTTCTTAGAGATGATCTATGCTCTTATCTAGATAAGTCAAAGTGTTGACTTCTGTTGTAAACGTACTATCTCTCTCTCTCTGCTGAACTATTGAAGAACATATAAGAAGAATTGATCAAGGTTTTCCCCACATTGGGGTTTGTGCCTGGCTAGCGCCACACCTTATGTCCTCTTGTCTTGGCTTGTCTGCTGCAATTTATATTTATGTTCTATCTGCAGTTTACTTTAATGCTGATGTGATTGCTAATTTGGAAAAGATATTGAGCTAATTGTGAAAATTGAAATAAATTGCTCTAGCATAGAACATACCTAAAATTAACACTTACTAAATCTAAATGAGTATTAAAAAAAGTAGAGGTTTAGGAACTTGGTACAAATCTGTTCTAGGAAATATTCAAAGTTTTATGTTGCAGATTTGTATTGTAGAATTTTAAGTCAAGCTACAGATGCAAAGAGTGATAGGTTCTTTACACTTTTAAGCAAATTCTGAAAAATAATATTCTATGTGTAATTTTCAAATTTCCAAAGCATAAATAAAAGTTGGATTTTGAAATTTAAAAGGTGGTGGAAAGAAAAACTAATGCCTAGAAACTATATTGACCATAAGGAGTCAAATAAGGCTCATGGAAGGCTACCCTGATCAGAAAAGGAGGGCAAGCGAGACTAAAATGTACAAGCTACAAGAGAGCCATCCTTGCTGTCCCAAATTGCAAAAATTTAACCAAAGAGATCCCAAGAGTAGACGAACTCCAACATTTATGAAGATTGTGAATACCATGAATGAGATATATGTGCATCCAACTAAAACATAAAGAAATTTGCATCCATAGATAACATCCCAATGATAAACACAAAAGAACAAGGAGTGATGTTTCCCAATTCAATGCTCCACAAACATATTCCAGGGACAAGAGACAACTTTAAATTTAGAAGATATCCCCATCCGAAAGGCACTTTATTCATTCATCCAATGGCTCCAATACAAATTGCTAGTCCATAGTCTAGACTCTAAACTTGCTCCAAAGACTCCACCACTGAAAACATGCCATACCATCATGATGAACATATCCATCAATAAGAGCCATAACATCCCACATCATCATCATCCAACCCCTTGAGGTGGCAGAACCGTCATATATATGTGTAAGGAGTAATACCATGATGCTAATATAAGTCATATGAAGTACTAAGCGCCATCACTAACCACCCACTAGCATGCTGAACCATCAACCAAAGGAATGTAACCAAGAAAACAGAACCAATAGAGGAAACATAGGAAGAATCCATCAGAAAGGAGAAATGAGTCACCTCCAACCAAGGCAATCATGCAACCGAATGATAGCACCTTCTCCAAATAAGCCAATTCCTCATGATGACATCCTACAAAATTCTTAAATGTCCGATAAACTTGAACGGCTTAGTTATCTAATAGCTTGAATGCAACATGGTGATGGATGCAGCATGGTTGAATGCAGCATGGTGATGGATTGACTATGTAATCTTACATGAGAATACTGAAGGGCTGACTATGTAATCTTACATGAAAGTACTGAAAGTAATACTTTGTTAAATATGGGATATTATGAGGTGTTATTCTTGTGGTTTAGGACCCATGCCTACAAATAACCACAGTGGAATATCCAACAAACAAGGGAATCACAGAAATCTTTATCTCACATACAAATTATCCTAGAAATAAGGGATTCATCATAACAAAAACACCCCACAAACATGGAAAATTCAAGTCCCCTTGCGTGGATCACTGGTTTGTGGTTTGTATTGGCCTTCTTAGAGGTTAATGGGCAAGACAACCTTAGCTTCTTGTCTGTCTCATTCTATATGTATGTTCTTTTTCTACATCGATAAGGATCTCTGGTATCATTATCAGTAATATTTCATTATTCATCAACACTTGCTAGACAGGAATCTGAAAATTCAGATATAGATCAGAGACAGGATAATTTATATTCAGTCTTAATTGACTATTAGGTCATTTTCTACAAACCACAACTATTGGCACATTGAAAACCATGTTCACAGTATAAGCAATTTTCTCAATTCTAGATTGTTCAATGCAAGGAGAGGAATGTATTAACTTTATAGTGGAATCTAAGCAATGAGTACAATACCGGAGGTCCGTCAGATGGTGCTTGTGGAATGTATGTGCAGTCTCCCTTGCAGCCAAAGCACCAGCCATGAGAACTGTATTGCAAATCCCCATCTTCAACTATCCTTCCTTCAGACAGAGGAGCCCTTCTATGAGGACAACTGTCATCAAAAACTTGCCAAGCCTGGCTGTGTTTGTCCCACCAAACAACGATGTCAAAGCCCATAACAGTGAATGCATGAGGCACCCTCTTGTCCATCTTCTGACTTTTGACAATAATATTTCAATAGCCAGTTAACTTTGGCATCATGTCAAACAACAGAGCTGAAGCCTATGCTCTCTTGCAAGGACTCACTCTGGCCAAGAGTTCTCAAATCCAAAATCTCACTATGTTAGGAGACTCTGGCCTAATTATTTAGCATATGCTATTCAACTCTAATCGTGCAGACCCTCATTTGTCTTCCATTTTGGAAAGAATCAAGCAAAACTATAGTTGAATTTGAAAAGGTGAATTCGTATCATATCCTTCACGAGCAGAACGCCATGGCCTTTTTCTGACTTCTGACAATAATATTTCAATAGCCAGTTAACTTTAGCATCATGTCAAACAACAGAGCTCAAGCCTATGCTCTCTTGCAAGGACTCAACTCTGGCCAAGAGTTCTCAAATCCAAAATCTCACTGTGTTAGGAGACTCTGGCCTAGTTATTTAGCATGTGCTATTCAACTCTAATCCTGCAGACCCTCGTTTGTCTTCCATTTTGGAAAGAATCAAGCAAAACTATAGTTGAATTTGAAAAGGTGAATTCGTATCATATCCTTCAGGAGCAGAACGTCATGGCAGACTCAAAAGCCAATAGCACATCAAGGAAAAAGGGGTATATTATATGTTAACGATTGAGCTTATGATCAAACTATCCCATATTACAAATTCCTCATCACACATCACAACATCAGCATTAAGACATGGTGCTGAGCATGACAAACCATTCCCATGAAGCCAGGACAGGAGGGATAAGACTTGCATATCCCTGTACAAGTCCCCTTGCGTGGATCACTGATTTGTGGTTTGTATATGACTCTCATATTTGCTACCATTGAGGATCACTATTAAACTCATATTTGCTATGGTTATATGTTAGTGCATTTGTTTTACTAAACAGTGAATTATATGAGTGTGGGCAGTGGTATACAAGTCAACAATACCCAACTGAAAACTGCAAAAACGCACTGAGAAAGTCTAGTATATCTTTGTGCTTTAATATCACCAATTTTGATTCACATATTTTCTCCGAATGAAATTCATTTGCATGGATTAATCTTTACAGCACTCCATATAAATAAATATTTTGCTGTCGCCAAGTATTCATGTATTCACTGTCAACAACCTAAACAGCCTGTGCCCTAGCAGACATAAAACAGATACGGTGATTTTTAACATCTATTATCCTATTGAGTTGTTCTAAATGAATTGATCAAATGTCAAGACCCAGGAACTCCAAAAGGGCGGTTACCTAAAACTGAACAATAACTGCAGAAGGCCGGATATTTAAGGATTTGTAGGCATGACTTATTCAACTAACATAAACTAATCGCAACTTCCAAAAGGCATGCTAAAGATTTATATGGCTATGACTTCTCTGATTTTCTTATGGCTATGACTTCTCCTTTGAATTTCTTCATAGCAGAAATGTTTGAATCAGTTAAATTTGTAGGGTACAATAAGTTTGCAATGTGACACTGCCGCAAGAATTTTCCCAGCACAATCTTTTTTGACTCTGTTGGTTTTTGATGACCTAGGTATTGCAAAGATATCAATATAGACTTGGAGTAACGAAAAGAATTATGATAACTGCATTTTGATTTAGAATTTTCAAATTTATTCTCAATTTTTATGTCATAGCATCAAAAACTTAAGTCTATAAAGAGCCCTTCTTACTCACTTTTGTCTCAGGGATTTCCACAATATTAGACTGCAGGGATCCATGGCAATGGTACCCAACAAGACTTAAAAGATTTAATGGTATTGAAGATTTAATGGCATTGACTAATACAGTAATGTATAGCTCATCCATATTGCAAATATAAGTAACTTGGTCAATGATTTGGCTCATTTTACATCTGGTTTATTGAATGAAAATAAAATAATGTTCAGTGAAGCAATAATTGGCTTTCTGCATATATGTCGATTTCCCATGCCAAACATAGTACATACCAGTAATTTAATACCCATCTTCTTAAAATACATCATAGATCAAGATAATTAAAAATTGACGTTAACGATTTGCTGATGGAACGCATGAAACCACTTTTCTGAAAGTTTAGCTGGAACCAAACTAACATTATGGATTAACTGCACTCTGATTTTAAAATATGATTCGTTGATAGTTTGAACCAAGATCTCCTGGTCCATCTTTCGAGATGATATTGCCTTCTGGATTAAATGTGATGAGATTTTGGCTGGACGTAGCTACATAGAAAAACAAAACCGAGAGAAACAAAAACTTTCCCAGTCGCCAGTTGCTTAATGTGAGGCTACGGAAAATATGCACACAGAAGAATTCCAACTTTTACAATTAAAAAAAAAGGAATTTTGCCTGAAGGGTTTAATCATGTATGACTTCACTTATTCCAGTAACACAGGCGACAGATGGCAAAAGAGAATTCACAAGCCTTCTTAGAGGTTAATGGGCAAGACATTCTTAGCTTCTCGTCTGACTCATTCTCTATGTATGTTCTTCTGCTACATCGATAAGGATCTCTGGTATCATTATCAGTAATATTTCATTATTCATCAACACTTGCTAGACAAGAATTTGCAAATTCAGATATAGATCAGAGACAGGATAATTTATATTTAGTCTTAATTGACTATTAGGTCATTTTCTACAAACCACAACTCTTGGCACATTGAAAACCCTGTTCACAGTATAAGCAATTTTCTCCATTCTAGATTGTTCAATGCAAGGAGAGGAATGTATTAACTTTATAGTGGAATCTAAACAATGAGTACAATACCGGAGGTCCGTCAGATGGTGCTTGTGGAATGTATGTGCAGTCTCCCTTGCGGCCAAAGCACCAGCCATGATAACTGCATTGCAAATCCCCGTCTTCAACGATCCTTCCTTCAGACAGAGGAGCCCTTCTATGAGGACAACTGTCATCAAAAACTTGCCAAGCCTGGCTGCGTTTGTCCCACAAACAACGATGTCAAGGCCCATAACAGTGAATGCATGAGGCACCCTCTTGTCCAAATCATATTCTGGGGCTGCAGAATACCAATGCGAAAACCAATTGAATTTACAGTTACCGCCATCTCCTTGCTGTTCGTCATCGCTGCTTATTCTCAGAGCTCCCTTGGAAATATCGCTAGAAGGTGAATCTGGGGAGAATCTGGGTAGCCCGTTAAAGGCTGAGCGATGCAGATACACTCAATTTCTTCATTCTCCTGTAACTCCATTTTCCTGTATTAATTGTTGGTTTTGGAGATATGCAGAGTCTTCTTATCATGTGGGTTGATGATGCTGTAGAACTCTGAGGTTTACTGGAGAGCAAATTGGAAGCCTTGCCATCGATGAAAACCAGATTTGAAAACGGGGAGCCCCTTGCCATCCATTTGAAAACCAAACAACGATGTCAAGGCCCATAACAGTGAATGCATGAGGCACCCTCTTGTCCAAATCATATTCTGGGGCTGCAGGATACCAATGCGAAAACCATTTGAATTTACCGTTACCGCCATCTCGTTGCTGTTCGTTATCGCTACTTATTCTCAGAGCTCCCTTGGAAATATCGCTAGAAGGTGAGGAATATGGGGAGCCCGTTAAAGGCTGAGCGATGCAGATACACTCAATTTCTTCATTCTCCTGTAACTCCATTTTCCTGTATTAATTGTTGGTTTTGGAGATATGCAGAGTCTTCTTATCATGTGGGTTGATGATGCTGTAGAACTCTGAGGTTTACTGGAGAGCAAATTGGAAGCCTTGCCATCGATGAAAACCAGATTTGAAAACGGGGAGCCCCTTGCCATCCATTTGAAAACCAAACAACGATGTCAAGGCCCATAACAGTGAATGCATGAGGCACCCTCTTGTCCAAATCATATTCTGGGGCTGCAGGATACCAATGCGAAAACCATTTGAATTTACCGTTACCGCCATCTCGTTGCTGTTCGTCATCGCTGCTTATTCTCAGAGCTCCCTTGGAAATATCGCTAGAAGGTGAATCTGGGGAGAATCTGGGTAGCCCGTTAAAGGCTGAGCGATGCAGATACACTCAATTTCTTCAAATATCCTGTAACTCCATTTTCCTGTATTAATTGTTGGTTTTGGAGATATGCAGAGTCTTCTTATCATGTGGGTTGATGATGCTGTAGAACGCTGTGAGGTTTACTGGAGAGAAAATTGGAAGCCTTGCCATCGGATGAAAACCACATTTGAAAATAGGGAGCCCCTTGCCATCCATTTGAAAACCAAAAAATCGCGATCGCGGATTTGGACCAAATGGGCGATTGCAAATGAATTTATCATGCAAAGCAGAAAAAAATCGGGGATTGTAAGGCAATATAATCTCCCAAACCAGTTGAATCCGGCCAAATACGGTTTATCAGCCCTGCGTTAAAACGAAAAAGAAATATATATATATACTATATATATATATATTTTTAAATAAAATATCGGGTAATTATATGAATGGGTGTTTTAAATTTCGTCTTTGGCTAAAATTCATCCTTGAAATTATCACGATGGGAAGCAATTAAAATTGCAGCTAGAAATCAAAAGAATGGGAGCGAGTGCAAGTGTAGGAGGAGTTTGAGTATCAAAGATTTCTATATTTTATCGATTTTTTTGGTAAGAATGGTTTAAAAATGAGCGGGTAACACAGGGTGAAGCTTTCTCTCCATTCTTTTGATTTTTATGTATTTGGAAGTGTAGATTCTCTTGTGGCTAATTCTAATATTGGTAGCAATAGTGTTTTAAGGGATAAGAAAAGCTTCTTAGAGACAACTTCGGGGTTGATTATAGACCGGTGCCTAGGACATCTTAAGTAGTGTTAGCAAATTTATCTTGAGAGCTTGTAACGCTAATAGTTTTCTGTCACGAATAGTTTGAAAAGGGTTGGTTCATAACTGCTCATAAGAGCGCAATGCAAGAAACAACATGTGTGCAAAATTTCAGAGGGAATAATACTTAAATAGTGGTGGCCAAAGCAGATTGAAACTCGCAACAAATCAATTGTTAATGGATATGGATTAGTAGAATACAATAGAGAGAAAATCCATCAAAAATAAACTTTAAGAATTTTGTATCTCTGGATTTAGAGGAAAACAAGAGCAAGGGAATGTTTATGAGATGCATGGAGCAACTTTTAAAGACCTTATCACCATATCAATACATGCATTCTTGATCAAAGACTTGACTGAAATGAATCTACATATAATGGAAATATATCTAGTTGCTACTTACATGCAATTTGAGGAGAATGTTAACACATATGGAAATACTAAGAGAGAAAAACACACTGACAATCAAGGAGTTGGAATCACCACAATTCTTCCATTAAATTCTCTGATAGAGTGCATACATCAATGTTCATACAATGCCTTTGTGAAACAAGAAAAGGATCCACTCAGGAGTTTCTTTTCAAAAATTATGAACCATTGTTAAGTGTTGTTTCCCTCTATTTATCTAGAGAGGGGAGATTTGAACAGTGCTTTCCAACAAATATCTCAGCCCAGCCTCAACTGTCAAATCGACTAGTTGTCTCGGCCTGGGATGGCTTTGTGGCCCAAAAAGAATACAAAAGATTAATTGCCCAATTAAATTGTGACACAATACATGATAACAAAACAAGTCAGTAATAGATGAAAACTTCAGCAAAATATCCCCATGCCTATGCCTAGGATCGCCTTTGCTCAGGTCACTGCTTGGCCACGATCTGCGTCCTCTGGTACTCAGTTGGTTCCTGCCGCTTCTGCCTTTACTGCTTGAATCGTTCGTTCTCCAGAGATGGGAGTGATAAACTATTAGTTTTAATGCCATAGTACATAAGCAGAGGTCATTTGGGCAGTACTTCATCTTCCCTCTACATGGAGCTCCATGTTGAATCATTAAGTCCTCTCGAGCTTCCATACATTCATTTACTTTGTCTGTGTTGATCTTGATTTCTTGTCATAAGGGGCTTTATAGGGTCCGCCCATGTCGATTTCAGAATGCTCCATATCCTTCTTAAATGTCTCAACTGCCAACCCAATACCTATTTAAAGCTCTGCATTACCTTATCACGGTGCTATTCCATTGGGATTTTATATTAAAAGACCTCTCAGAATGATGCCTTTTGATCTCCTTTAGACCCTTTTACTTTAAGCCCCTTTTCCCTTTTTCATCATATGACCGGGGGCTATGACCAGGTGCTTGGTCCGCAAGTGTTAAGGCCTTTGGACGCTCATTCGAGGGGCTCATTCATTTGTTAAGTAAAATTCCACATATTGGCGAAATCCTCAACCTTTACACTGGACAACCTTTACAACATTGCGAACAACGATGGTCGATTGGGCCCACCCAAGATATTGCAATCAACATATCGGTGATTCATGAGCCGTGCCACTATTGTGACCTCAATAACTTATGATCGTCAATTGTAGGATCCCTCCTTAACACTTAGCCCGCGATTTTTTGCTCTTTCTGTGGCTATGGGCTAGCCCCTGTATCAAATCCCCCCAGTCGGAGGTTCGCTATTAGCGAATTCCATTTTGATGCACCATGCGTTACTACCCCCGATTGTCGATTGCCGATTGGTGATGTCCTCAGTGCTATGTGTCGCTTCCTGAGGGGTGACATGGGTAATCTGGGTATGCCCCCATAGGACCCCTAAAAGTGCCAAATCAGCATGTTGTGTGTCTTCCATATTGCCACATCATGGTGACGTTAACACCACTATCGGATCAAATAATATTCCGCCACATGGCCCCCTTGGAGGAGAGAGAAAGGGCCGCCTACCCCTGGTTTTGCGTCGATTTCCTTTGTCACGCTTTCCAAGGTGATCCCCAACACTTTGTTAGCTCTTTTCCCGGCTATTTCTTTGGGGTGGTCCTCAGGACCTTCGATTGTCGATTTGCAGGATTCCTCCTTAAAACATTTTCTCCTTGGCTTCCATTTTCCAAAGGAAGCTCTGATTTGTTATAACTTCTGATTCTAGGGTCCATTTGAGGAGTCCCATATGTTGGAAATATAATTCCGAGATTTACCCATTGGAGGAGGTCTGATCAATCTTTGACTGCCTTTGTGACCTTGCAGATGGCTGCAAAATTTTCTGCCCAATTGCACCTTTTTAACAGTTGAAGACAAGTTTTGCAGAGGGTGACAACAGGTTCAATTCTATGGGGTATATGTGGGTTTAGAGTCAATGTGGATTCAGTTCTCTTTAAGTCTATGAGGGTTAGGCTATTAGGGTTAGGATCTATAGTGATATCTACTAAGGTAAACTAACTCTTTTTGGCCAGTAAGCCTAACATAATTACATTTAAAAAAATATTTGAAGTATAAATAAATTTAATGTCATCAAAAACCCTGAGGCACTCAACAAATTAAATCACTAGAACTTAAAATTCCAGAAAGTCTTGACCAAATTGAATAGTTTCCCAAGGGGATAAACGTCTCACAGTTATACTACGTCAAAACCAAGTGCGGGTTGATGGTCGGGAAAACGATGTAACTATCCGCATTCACTATATTTTATGACAGCAAACCACTTTAGCGACATTTAATGTGGAACACAATTCCTTTTTCGTACCACGAGAACATAATTGAATTTTTGTATTAAAAAATCATATTCAAATATTGAGTTGACAGTTGTATCCCTTGTAAATATAGAACTGAATTGCTGCTTAATCTTTGATCATTGCATAACTCTTAGGCACTTCATTGAAAAAGTATGGGACATTAAGGGGGGGAAGCCTTTTGTTGCTTTGTTGATTTCAAAAAAGCGTTTAACATTGTTCCTAGAGATAAGATTTGGAGAAGAATGGAAGAGGTTGAAATCCCAAGTGAATATAGGGTTGTTGTCCATAAGTTGTATGCGAAAGTTAGTGCTAAAATTAGAACTAAAGAGGGCTTTTTAGAATGCTTTGGTAGTGACATTAGGGTCAAACAAGAGCGTTCCCTTCCCCCCACTCTCTTTGGTTTATATATTGATAAGTTAGAAAAATGGCTAAACAACACTAGTGGAGAGGGGATTCAACTAGCAGGTTATGTGGTGAAGCTACTTTTGTATGTTGATGATCTTATCCTAATTGCAAAATCTACTCAAGGTTTGAGAGATCATTTGAAGGCCTTAGAGCGTTTCTATCAAGAGGTTAAGATGCAAGTAAACACTAGAAAATCCAAAGTCATGACCTTCTCTTTAAAACGGAAAACTCAGCAGGTTAGCTATATATTTGAGGAAAAATCCCTGGAGATAATGGAAGAATACAAGTACCTAGGAGTTGTTTTTCACAATAAGCTTAGTTGAGAGACATACATAACTAAAAGGATACAAGGGGGATGGAGAGCTTCTTACCTCTTGCAAAACAGATGCAAGAAAGCAAAATTATGGGACTGGAAAACCATAAAAAACTCTTATTGGACTGTTGGTTACCCCGGTTGTCCTTCATGGATGTGAAGTTTGGGGGAGCAGCATGTCAATTCACAAATGGAGACAACTAGAAAGAATTCAAAAGCACTTAATCATTAGTAACCTCAAAGTGAAGTCAATTGTTCCATATGAGATCTCGCTAGCGAAGGTTGGAATGTTCCCAATGGAGGCTTCAACAATCATTCATTTGTTAAGTTATTTAAAAAAGGTAGAAAACATGGATGAACACCGTTGGCCCAAGATAATCGTTGCAGAGGAGCTAAAGCGTAGGAAGAAAACTTGGAGGAATCAAAATGACAAGTGGATGAGCAAATGGAGAATAAAGTGGCAAGATTGTCCTAGCTCTAAAGAAGAGATTAAAAGGTGGGTACTTGAAAAATTTAGCACTGCCATGTGGGAGAAACAGGTTGGCAGAAAAAATTTGATATGTCAAAAATTTCAACCCATCAAAGTCACATGATGAAAAGACTTATTTGAGTGCCCCAATAAAGGGAAAAGCTAAAATTTTATTAGGGCAGCTGAAGACCAGATCTCACCATCTTAGGTGCGAAACAGGTAAATGGATAACTCCCAAAGAAAGGAAGAAAGATCTTGCATCTTTTGCATGAAAGAAACAGTTTAAACTAAACGACACTTCAACATGGAATCTCTGACTTATAAGAACATTCGTAATCAGTTTGAAAATAATCTAAAAGTAAACAATTTGAGCATGCTGTTTGAGGAAGCCTTGCTTCACAAACTGCGAATTTCTTGATAAGATTCGTGGAAAAAGCCCTCTTTTAGAGAGAAACTTGAAACTCTCATGTTTAGTTTGGTTTAAAGTATAAGTCTCGTGAACTTCGTTAAAATTCATTCAATTAAAATGAGATTTTCCTTTTGACAGCATTATGATGCACACAATCTGGAAAGCTAAATTTATTGTTACGCTAGAATCTGCGTTTTCGTTTTCGTTAAAATTCAGTCAGTCCTTTTTAACTTAAATTTTGTTTCTTGGGCTCCGTTTCAGACAAGTAGCTGAAATACTAATTATTCATGGGTTCCTCGTAATCTGCCATCGTTTGGAGCGCTGATGGAACTTGTCTTTACTGTGTAGTGTTTGCATGGGGTTGTTTGAAGCCATGGCACTCACCATGGATGGTATAAATTTGAAGAGTATTTCAAGTTTGAATTTTTTACCTTGCTACTCACTATAGCTTTCATGTAATATTTAATATTATTATTTTTAGAGGTGCCAACGGTCTATTATAAAATATTTTGATCAGATCAAATTACTTTTAAAAAATAAGTTTTAAAAATAAAATTATTAATGATGGCAAATTAAAGGCAAGGTATGAATGACCTCTAAGATCGATGACAAACAACCCAACTGAATTACATGACCTTTGCCAGACCTTGTTATGGAAAGACAGAACCATATCCAACCTAGTCATCCTGACAAACAATCAAACTGAATTATATGGCCTTTGCAAGACCTCGTTATGGAAAAACACAGAACCATATCCAACCTAGTCATCCTGGGAAACTTTCTTATTTTCATTATCTTTATAACGACACTTTACCCAAAGAAAGCTGCCTAGAAATTCTAATGAGAAGAATTACTTCATTGCTTGGAGTATTCCCACAAGAGGCATACTTCCACATCCTCCGGAAGCAAAACAGTGAAGCAGAAAAATGCGCCAACCGAACATGTCAACTCCAGGTCAAGGAATTAGATAAATTGAACATATGGCTGGTGCAATCTTCCATACTGCAAACCAACATCTCGCCAACCGAACATGTCGACTCCAGGCCAGGGAATTAGAATCAAATTGAACATATGGCTGGTGCAATCTTCCATACTGCAAACCAACATCTCAGGTTCTCAAACTCAACTGGCTCAAGTCTAATAAAAAGATCGGTGAAATAAGGTGTAATCCCCCAATGTCATATGCAATCATCAATATCCAATTGCTGGCTGAAAGCATGTCAAAGTTCATGGCACATAATAGCGTCAACTACCTTGTTTTCATGATGTACTCTCATGGCAGGCGAAAGAAATCTGAGCAGAGCAATACAAATCCTCCAGCAAATGCAGATCACAAGCAGTGGAGCGCAATTATGACTCTCCCGTCACGCAAACAGTCCAGATTCATAATAAGATGGCATGTCAATCAAACAAGGTGGATTATAAATCAGGTTAAGGAGACTCATCGAAGAACTGTAAGATCATACCCCAGTCTGGTGGCTATTTGTTGTGCATTTCTGGCCCCGCAGATGCTCTATATGTGATGTTCTCCCAGGCAGGGTAATTACAACAATCTTGGTCGTTGCTATCCCAATTGGCTATCACTCTGCTTGAATTCCCCAAGTAGGCGTGGAAAATACGAGACTTCGTGAGGTGCCGTTACGGCTCTTTTGTTGGCGTGCCCGGCACTCAGGAACCTCTCCTGGCCACAATCAATCTTCTAGCATTCTCCAGACATACTCAAATCGTTTCCGGGTGATAAGTAATAACTCTGGCGGTCAAATTTGGAATTTTATAGATAAGCATTACCCCTTTCGATCCGGATCGCAGAACTCAACCACTCGGGAAGAAAAAAGAGGAATTAGGTGGAAGAAACCTCTAGATCACGCTAACAACAACCATGGCACCGAGAATGTAAATTCTGTCTAACAACAACCATGGCACCGAGAATGTAAATTGTGTCTGTTTAGACATTACAGCACAACAAAAGAAGAAATTAGACGATATGAACATTCAACTCGGGGTTCTCATGAAGATGCAGGGCCACATGTTCAGTTCAAATACAAGATGATAATTTTTCTGGTTGGGTATATGACCAAAGTCCTACATTGACTAGAAGTGGGGAAGATCATGGATATATGGATATATAAGGATGGACAAATATCTCCATTGGTATGAGGCCTTTTGGGGTAAAACCCAAAACCAAATCCATGAGGGCTTAGGCCCAAAGTGGACAATATCATACCATTGTGGAGATATGTGATGTCCAGAGTCCTAACATTTCTCTGGGTGAAGATAGGCAAGCAGGACGATGAGTTAGATGCCATTAGAAGCCAACCGATGACATTTCAAGAACAAATTAACCATCTGAAGAACAAATTAACCATCTGATTGCGCATATCTCAGAGAGATTGAATATGCAGCTAGTTTGAGTCGAGAGGTTTATTCTACAGGTCTACATGTTTATTCTAGAGGTTAGAATGTATAACTATGCCATTTCATAATCAAAATTGAAATTTTGTTATATCTACCAAAAAAAGATTATAAGGAATATTTAAAACTAAAAAACTTATTAAATTTACACATAAAACAATTAAGATTTTCTAAACTCATTTTACATCCATATTTAAAATAAATCTATACTAATACTTATAATAAACAAAAACTGAATATAAATAAACCAACCATAAAATAGTTTTTCCAATAATTATGTTCCATATTACGGAGTAAATTTAGTCTTGTCCATGGTGAATTTTGTTGTTAGTTAACAAAATAGCAGACAAAGCTGATATAGTCTAGTGGCACCTTAGCAATCTACTAGTACTATTTTGATCTTTTGAGCTACCCGCAAAGGAAAGTCAATGTAAAATTCCCAGGTTTTAACCCAATCTTAAGGTTTTAATAAAATCTTAACTAGCATTTGCACCAGAAGTTGCAAAGAAAACGCCGTAAGGCAATAGATAACATATAACATTATGTAAAGCAATCGATAACATATAAAACTATGTAAAGCAATCGATAACATATAACACTAATTAACGCTGCTTTGCCCCACCACTTCCGAGCTGGCACCAGCTGTGCTGGCAACCAACACCCGCGCAATTTCAAACGATCCCTTGTGCCAAACATTCAATTTCTCCATTCACACAACCTGAACAGGTCCTCTCGAGCATTAATTTCTCCTGTTCACGGTGCTTGCTCACCTCGTAGGTCCGCTCGCGGTGCTGAATCCCGGCAGGCTCTGCGCTAGGCATAAGGTAAATTATACTCTGTGAACAATGACATCCACCATTTTGGCGGGCGCTCGGAAGGCCCATGCATACGAATCCCACCCCATGCTGCTATAAATTGTCTGCATTTGCAGCTCCCAGCGTCTGGCGAAATAAATACATTCAAGGTCTCCATTTGGGCGCAGGTTCGAGCGACGCTGAAGGTGTTTTCCCATTGCATCGTAATCAGTTACCAGATTTATAACGAACCACTTAGCCATTCAGACATCT
>APFE030755195.1:47964-65043 GCA_000404065.3 Pinus taeda
GTGTGCCCCATTTTTCTTTTGGTGTTTTGGCACTGCTGATTTGAGTCATTTGATCATTAATGCTCAAAATGCTACAAGTAAGAGTCCTGTGATTATTAGTTTCCCATTTGTTGATTCTAGCAGTTCATATCGTATGCTTGACTTCATCTTCTTCCAGAATGCTAAATGATCTTGTTCAATAATGGAATTCCCATTTGCAGCTTCCAGATGAAATCCCATGCTGTTAAATTTTACAACCAGATCTGTTTTAGACAGAGAAGAAAGTCAAGCTAGCTACAGCCATGGTTCTGGTGTACTTTGAGACTTCTAATTTGCATGGGTGTTTGTTGTATTGCTTGTTCTTTTTCAAATAGGTAACCAACCTGAAAATTAAAGTCTGGCCTTCCTTATGAAGAAGCCATTAGCTTTGGTATCAAATATTGGAAAAAATTCCAGTGATCAAAGACAGATATTGAGCTTGTTTTCGCAACACTAGAGTGCTCAGCAATTGGAATCAAATTTATTGATTAAGGCATGAATGTACAACAAATAAAAGACATACCATCCACTGAAATATTTTAATTTTAGCAGAAATAATGATGTATTCACAGTGGACAAATATTAGAGAGTAAAATATACGATAGAGAATTGCAGTGCTTTTGAAATAAAATGCATGAGTCAACCTTACATTATCTGGAATTCTCCCACACTTACAGAGTGTGACTACAATTTATCTATTCAAGTTGTTTCCTGATTATCATGCTGTCTTCTCTGTTGCATTCTCCTCTGTCTGTCTTTTTTGGTGACTATTTTTGTTGCCTCATTATATGTTTTTTTATTATTTAATTAAATGTATTCAATACTTCTCTATAGATAAAGGCTAAAATGATTTTTTCTTCCTAAAGGGCTATTCATAAAGCAAGGGTCATTTAACCTTCCTAAAGTACTATTCAACTGTCCTTACATAGATAGTAAGACAAAACCTTGCTTTCTAGGAGATGCAAGTCCAGAGGATATGTGAAGATTAACAAAAAATCTAACATTCATTATATCTATCTTGCATGTTTTAGTTGATGTATTTCCTACATTTGCTATCCTTGATAAACATGATTATTTGTTTGGCTCTTGTTAGAAAGGGGTAATTCGGGGATAATTGCTGCACAAGGCCTTGGGCTGACTTGGAATGCATGTTGTTCAATGTAAAATTTTGTTATTGTTAACTCAATGTAGCTTAGTGTTACTGCCACCTGATTCAAGAAAAAAACGAAGTTGGATAAATAAGCTTAGAGTGTATTGTCTGAAGATCCAAGGCCCAAATTATTTGTTGAAGCCTGAATTTTATATTACCATGTATTGACTGAAAATATAGAAATATATGGTAGTATTTTTTTCCTTGAGCTTTACTATGACTGTGTTATCAGAAAGCCCTATTTCTTTTCAACTTGTATGGATGTATGGGGCTTGGCATGGTTTTTTTTCTGGATGTTTACATAGCAGCTGTGTGAAGGCAAAACACTCTTCTGCTTTATATTTGTTGTAACTTGTTTTATGGTGCATCTATAGGCTGCAATAGTCAGTGCACAAAAAATCTGGAAGAAAGTCAATTATTTACACAGCAGAAACTTGAACAACATGGACGATTCCATAATGCCACTACACAACATATGCCCAAGAGCCAGTAAGACATGTTTCCTTTCTAATTTATGGCAAACTATACTTTAGGAACTATTGAAACTGTAAAACTTTGGAACGTTAAGAAGGAATTCAACAGTTAAATAAGCCACCTTTGATGCAATACATGAGCTTCCAGTGTTGGTTGGCAGTTTGACTTCTATTAATCCTCCAGACAAAACACCTTCGATGCTATTTATGAGCTTCCAGTGGTGGTTAGCAGTTTGACTTCTATATTATCATTCTCCAACAAATGTGAATCAGTGATTCAGACCTTGATTCCATGTTGACCCATTTCAATTCCAAAATAAAAATGTATTACAAATCCTGGTAGCCCAAATTAACTTAGGCATTGTTTATGAAGGTACCATGCGGTGATTGTGAATCCAACCTCCACTTCAATGACTTATTCCTTTGTGACGTCCCAACATGAATCCTAGACTGCTCTCTTTTTCCAAGGTAATGGTTATCAGAGTCTAGTGACTATCAGTAATACAAAGTGTTGGAGTTGATATTATTCCCTTGAGAGGTCCCAGCATGAATCGTGGACCATTTATCTTCCTCCATGGTAATGATTATCAGACATGTGGATTTTCAACCGAATAGTAAAGTTTACAAATCACAATTGTTGACAGAATGTAATCCAATTCAAAATGTGATGCAAGCCCTCGAAGTGTTTTACAAAACCAGAATTCTATATAGGGTATGATCTCTATAACTAAATCCCGATGACAACATAAATTCTGAGCTCAGTTAAGATCAGTGAAGAATCTATCAATATCTTAACTGGAAACAAATTTTGTTTTTGGTTGTGAGGATTGCCCGTGAACCAGTGAGACTCATGTATCATTTTGCATACCATAAAAACCCTGTTTACATTGATTCTATTGTTAGAGGACAAAATCTCATGCGTGACAGATCATTCTCAAGACTGGTACTGGTACTGCAGCTAGCAGGAAGGGTTGGTCTGCGAAGGCATGAAGTGCAGTGGATAATCCCTGTATATAAAATGACCCTATATATGAACCTTCTCTGTTTACACTACAAACAAATTTACTTTGACATAAAGGCCTAAGGAATCAGGATCTACAAAACCGAATTGTGTTAACATTGCACAAAGGTTTAAAGAACTTTTTCCTTCAAAAATAAGATTAATGAACAATTCCTAACTCTGTTAACATTGTACACAGGTTTGAAAATCATTTTAATGTCTAGCTTTACCACTATGACCGTTGTGAGTATTTAACCCTATTTTAGGACTTTTATTAATAAGGTCAATATAATTCTTGGCTACAGTTTATATGCAGTTTTGCTTAGACAATTGGACAATTATTATTGACTAATTTTAGGCTTTTCTAAGCCATATGAGGTCAGAAGAGATCACCTATTTCACTTCAAATGCCTAACTACACATAGTAAATTTGCACAAAATCTGGGACCTGTACAAAGTTAAAACATACCTGGGGCTGATATTGGCACCTGGGAAACCGTGTCTGAAACCCTATGACAGACTATAAAACACTAACCCTTTACAAATCTGGTTCCTCTACAATGGCTAGGCTAGGGTTGCATTACAATTGAGAAACCCATACATTTTGAGCTTTTGATTTTGATTTTGTGCTGCAAAGATTAGGGCTCAAAAATAACTCTGTGAATATTAGGCACCGGCGTTCTGAGCATGCCTTGTGAGGTTTACAATGGCCACCCACTGTGGTTCATAATTACGAGGTTTTGTTGGACTTGGCTCAAGTTTTGTTGGACCTGAACCTTTGGACCAGCTCAACTGGTATGGGAAAATGGGCAATTGAAAATGAAGATTAATGCTTCGATTTCTACAATCTAATATGCATCTAGTTAAATGATATACGTATTGGTTGGCATACACATGCATGTATAGCTATCTCTGTATGTATGTATGTATGAATATTTCTAAAATGTTTTGTTGGTTTAACCATCACTTTGGATTGCATTCTAACTTTACTTCCATGTTGTGATGCATCTTCGCTCATGTGTTCCCTTCTTAACTGCATGCTATCATAGGTTTCCAAGGGGTGCACTCATCTCAACTTTCGTGTTTTAGAACCTCTCATGCACCTTCTTTGGCTCAGGGAACCTGTCACACCCTTGCTACCAACAGAGTTATATTACTTACCTCTCTCCTACACCAAAAGGTCTAAGGACTAAATGGGACTTCTTAACATGGAGATCACCTTACATGTTGGCAGGTCTAGCACCGTCAATTGACAACTACATTCTTATCTATTTTCATATCTTGGACAGGTTCTACTTGTTGTCTCAGATGTCTTAATGAATCCATTGACTTGGTAATTCATTCTTTTACTACATGTCCAATTTTATTTTGCGTATAGCACCTTACCTCACAAGACAAGGGGCCAAGATAATAATAGTATTTTCATTTAGTGCTTCTTTTATTCCTATATGATATGCAATCAATAACTTTCTAAAAAATAAATTTCATGTCAAATAATACAGTTTCAAGAAATTTAAGTACCTTCCATGATCTTCCCATAGAAATACTAAGCAATATGCTTTTGCAATCAACTTCAATGTTTCCAAATTTGTTAAGTATAAAACATTCAATATCATTGATCAAGGTAGAGAATGAATTTCTGTCTAGAGCAAATGATTTCCTTTCAAAGTTAACTTTTCTTTGTTAGTGGTTTAGTTGTCTTCTTAATTATTTAGCACTACTTTCACAGTTTATTATTTTTCTTCAAGTTAAATTCCTTTTGCATAGTGTTATGGAAACCAAAGTTTCATTTGATGGAAGGGGGACTTTAACTGGTACCAAAGTTTTTCAATACCTTGGTACTATTTTGAAATATCAAATGTTTCTCCTTTTCTACTAAATTACCTTTAAATGAATTTACCTAATCCTCTATTTTTCTTTTTATCTTTTCCACTTATGTTCTTAAATAATTTTTCCTTTCATTCCATTTTCAGGTTATTCAAATACTTGAAGTAACTCATCAATTTGTTTACCTTTCATTCCACTTTCAGGTTATTCAAATACTTGAAGTAACTCATCAATTTGTTTATTTGAATTTTGTAAATCATATTTTAGAGTGATGGTCTGAGCTTCAAGTCATTGAATTTTTTGTTTCTTTTGTTTAGTTTCTCACTTACAAGGTATGGATTTCTTCCTCGTGCTTTCGATCTCTGGAAGATTGAGAAAAAAATCTTCAAAACACATAATAAATCCTACCTACACATTATATTTGTAAACGTTTGTCCAATCAACAATGTATCCCAACAACATCCCAAGCATAGGTCACTTCAAGCTTATCTCATTATTGGCTCTTTTATACAATATTTAGCAATCAGTTCTATGTAATATTAATCATTGCATAACACTCGCAAAATATATAAATCTCTATCAAGGAGTGTGTTGCGTAGGTTAGCGTAAACTCAAACAGAATCCATTAATTGAATTACCGGTGCGAACAAACGAATGATATATGCAGAACAATATATCTCTATTTATTTATTCAAAGGGTGCCTTCCAAAACCAACAATGATAAAACTTTTTTCATTGCAGAAACAGCCATATTATAGGGCCATCAAGATCGATTAACACCTACAAAATATTTTATGACAATCTCTCGAAGAGGATATAAGCCATGTCATATAGTGCACATACAAATGATACCAGTGCGCTCTTCCCTACAATTTATTTCTTCCAAATTCATTAGTCACTGCAATAAGTAATTAAAGAGCACTCTTACCATAACTTTAACTATAGGTTCTTATTTCGAGATCAACGTTTTCGGTAAATACATTATATACTATGACTGCCCTGCACACATTAAAGAATACATATATCCTTGAACACACCAGATATGAAAACTCAATACTCACTAGATTCCATACATAATAACTGGCAACCTTAGGCTTAAATCAAGGCTCCGCTTCATATGCACCGATTTTCTGGTAGTAGCACTCCTCACACACAAGCTTGCACCACTGAATGCTTCATTGATCTTATATGCTCATAAGAACAGATTTTAGTATTCATCTCATATCGCAATTTTCTTCCAGATACTGACATAAGGGTCAATCCACAAATGTTCGTATCAATCTCCTCAGCACTTATGACCTATGCCAGAGCAGTAGAAATGGAAATCCAAAACAATAAAGAAGTGTTGTTGTCAACCTCCTCAACTTACACATTCATGATAGATTTCCATAACAGATGAATATATCAAATGCTCTTCTGGGTGGTATCCTTTTAGTTTTAAATACCAGATATACTATGAGCCAATACTATATATAATTTTAAAATATTTTAGTAACCAAATCAAGCATTAAGTACATGGAGGATAAGATTGAACATTCTAATCATTATCATGAATAAATGTTGTGGTTAAGATATGTAAATATGAATAAATATTGTGGTTAAGATATGTAAATATTGTAGTCAAGGCCCAAGATAGTCTGATCCAACTTGATCATAGTGTAGGTTGAAAGCAAAGCCGACACATAGGCCATAATGCCAACAAAAGGCTTACAGATGAGCATGCTTTTATCCTGCTAATTCAAATATAATTCTTGGCTACAGTTTATATGCAGTTTTGCTTAGACAATTGGACAATTATTATTGACTAATTTTAGGCTTTTATAAGCCTTATGAGGTCAGAAGAGATGGCCTATTTCACTTCAAATGCCTAACTACGCATAGTAAATTTGCACAAAATCTGGGACCTGTACAAAGTTAAAACATACCTGGGGCTGATATTGGCACCTGGGAAACCGTGTCTAAAACCCTATGACAGACTATAAAACACTAACCCTTTACAAATCTAGTTCCTCTACAATGGCTAGGCTAGGGTTGCATTACAATTGAGAAACCCATACATTTTGAGCTTTTGATTTTGATTTTGTGCTGCAAAGATTAGGGCTCAAAAATAACTCTGTGAATATTAGGCACCGGCGTTCTGAGAATGCCTTGTGAGGTTTGCAATGGCCACCCACTATGGTTCATAATTACGAGGTTTTGTTGGAATTGGCTCAAGTTTTGCTGGACCTGAACCTTTGGACCAGCTCAACAGGTATGGAAAAATGGGCAATTGAAAATGAAGATTCATGCTTCGATTTCTACAATCTAATATCCATCTAGTTAAAAACCGGCCAGGAATTTTTTAAACTGCGTGAAAATCAAGCAACTTAGAAATTTGCAAATATGTTTTTCAAACATTTACCATTCTTTTTGTTCCATCATTTATTTTGATTTGGCCCCGGGGAGAAGATTCTCCTTGCTTAAATGTAACTCTCGGAGAATTAGGTGGGTTAGGAGGTCTGCACTGGACATTTCTAAAATCTGTTAGGGGCCGACTATAACCCGTCCAAAACCTAAAACCCTAAGCTCATCTGTTCGGGACAGACTACAACCATTTCAATATCCAAAAATCTGAATCTTCTTGCGTTGAATTGACACGAAAACAAGAACGTACATTCGAAGCTCTTATTATAGCCGTTGTGCACAAATTGTCGTTGTCGACTACCCGGGCACAAACTTTTCCATTTTTCTAAACACGTTTCTCATTGGTTTGCATCCAGGTATTCAACCAGCAATCTGTCTCTCTTTTTATTTTTTTGGGTGATAAATATTTCAGATTGGATATATTCTGTGCAATTTTACAACCATTAGGTTAGCATTACTGAAACCTGATATTCAGCGCACACACACGCCCTTGTTAAATCGCTGCCCAAATGATACTTTCTTTTTTTCAGAGCAGAAAAAGCCGAAATGATACTTTCATTCCCTTGGACTCTAGGTTTATGGCTTCATATACATAATTTCGTATGATTTAGGTTAAAAGTGTTTTGTGCAAAATAGGGTTATCTTAAGAATTCTTAAATTTGCAATTAGGGCATGGGATCTCTGGCAAGGTTCATGAGTTTTATTGTTCCTGTGGTTTGTCTCACCCATATGGCACGAATTTGAAAGGGATGATTGTGAGAGCAAGTTCCCAGAGATTTTGGTGAAATAGTCACCCAGTATATAATCCAGAGTTCCGTCTTTGATCCAGAGTCCTCTTTGCTATACAGTCATATGGAAAAACAGTAGTAACAGTTTTACATGTTTGGGTTTTTGAACCAATAGATGCTATGTACTCTAAAGTCCTGGTGGTGAGATGCCCATGTGTTTGCTTGTCTGTCACTATGTGCAAAAAAATACACTTTTTAATTTATTTAAATAATCATAATGTTAAAAAAAATTGAAGAATTATTCATCTTATTTACCATATGGAGCGTTATGGAGTGCTCTTTGTATGCATTTTCCACTAATATTGTGTGTTCGAGAGTCTGCTTCTGTTAAGAAAATGTCCGTTGGCAGAGAATTAGGTTTTGTAAATTATTGCAGAGGAGCGGGGCCTATGTGTGCGCAATTTTAGAGCACTAGTCTTTGATTTCTTGCAGGAGTGCAGATATGAAGTCACTGTTTTTGTCTACAATTGCAAAGAATTATTGGATTCATTATGTGTGTATGCTTGTACAGGGTTAGGCCATTAGGGCATATACTTATTGTTACATCTCTTCTTGTGCAATTGTAGGTTTATTTGCAACAATTTTGGAGAATGATGGAACCTGGGGAGGAGCAGTTCGATTTTGGGGATGAAGATTTTGGAGTAGTTGAGCAGAACAACATTTTTCAGACAAATCAGACAGTTGGTGCAGCTTGGGGTGATGATGATGAATGTGATGATCTTTACAATGATATAAATGTGAGTTTTATCCAGGCACCTGTAACTGCCTACCAGAGCACCAAGAAAGAGAGTGTTGGGAATGGAAGGGCCCAGAAAAAGTTTCAATATGGAGTTGAGCAGGCTACTGGAATAATCTCAGAGGAAGGTAGAATTGGTGAGGCTTTTCCTGGTAGTGTGGGGTACATCAAACATGATGAAATTAATAAAGTCGAGCAAGGAGTGATCAGTGGCAATATTACTGAATTTTCTATGGGGTCTCGTCCTAAAAGGGACCGGATGGACGATGATGAGGTAGAACAACAGATGGGAAGGGTGAAAAAGGAACTCAGATTTGGGCATCCTGGGCCTTCTTCGTCAACAACTTCATTTGCATCTAATGTTAATAAGGCCCCAAAGATTTGTTCATTGTATGAGAATGATGAATCATATATGCAACCAGCTGCCCGAGGAGCAGAAGCAGTAGAATCAAATATGGAAGTACCTGCAGTATTCCGAGGTGATGCTAGAAATGTAACTGCAAGCCTTAGAGAGTCTGCGGCCTCAGGGAAATCAGGTGGATTGAATGTTGGTGGTGGATCAATAAAATCCGGAGAAAACAATTTTCATGCTTCTTCCTGAAAGGGCCGTACATCATCTCCTGTCGTTTCCACTTCCAACAAAGTAGGTCGAGCTACATCTCCTGCGGCCTCCACTTCCAACAGAGTAGGTCAAGCTACATCTCCTGCTGGCTCCACTTCCAATAGAATAGGTCCAGCTTCAACTCAATACACAGGCCAGCAAGATAATTCATTTTTGCATTCAGGTGTAGGAGAACCAACTCTGTTTGTGGGAAATCTGCACTGGTGGACAACAGATGCAGAGCTTGAAACTGCATTGTCAGAGTATGGGAAAGTGAAAGATATGAAATTCTTCGAGGAAAAGGCAAGTGGTAAATCGAAAGGATTTTGCCAGGTTGAGTTCTATGATCACACTGCTGTTTATAAGTGTAAAGCAGGAATGCATGGCCGACTCTTCAATGAGCGAAATATTGGGAATTGAGGGTATTAAATAGACGGTAGTTGAGAATGCGCGGCCCTCCACATCCTTCTGCCCAAAGGTCGTGCAGCACAGAATGCACTGGCTAGGTAGACGGACGACCTGCGCTGAGTTTAATTAATTTTTTAATTAATAATTGTTTTTTAATGGATTTTTGGACGGTAGAGAATTGTTGAATCGTCTAACAATAGATCTAACGGTTAAGATTAGGACAGAGAGACATTTAGGGGAGTTCATTTCAGATGGAAACGCCTTACGGCGTAATTAATATTTTTTGTATAATGGAAATGGTTACACAAGTTGTAACATATCTCCTTAGTTTAGGATTTGTTCCTAGAGTTTAGGAGTTGGTTGTAACTTCCTAATGTACTTAATGATGTAATCTTTAATCATAAATAGTAGAGTGAAGGGAGAGAGTTCTCTTGTTTGAGTGCAGTGTCTAGGTGCAGTACTCACTGTGAGCTGTAACTCCTTTTTCAATCAAGTCTGATTTCTATCTAAATGATGCAATAGCCATAGCAAGATATGTCATGTAGACAGAAACACCTCACAGCCTTATAATGCTAGAAGTTAAGCAACTTAACCTCACATGCAACCAATAGAAAAGAAGAAGAACATTGAAAAAAACATGTAGTGTGAGTCCATTATCCTAAAATCTCATTCAGCCTCCCCTGTGATATTTTTAGTTCGAACATATTTTTTATGTAGGATGAAAGTCCCGGTTTGAAAAAAAGATTATTTTTTAGGTTTTTTATGGGAGTGGTTAATAGTTACTATTTTTTGTATTTATATTAAAAAATTAAAATTTATTGTTAATAAAAATATAAAATTAATTATTTAAATGTTTTAATATATTAATGGATTTAATTCTGTAAAATATTTTTGAACCATTTGCAAGACATACCATTGAAATTTATGATTTTAAAATATTTATTGAATTTCTAATAAAATTGAGATTACAAAACGAAACATATAAAAGTTAAACTATTTATTTTTTATTTCTTACATGAAAATGAAAATTTGAACAGATATTTCTATTACTATATGCTATGCTACAGTTTCTCATGTTTGCCATATAATGTGACGTATGATCTACAACTGTGAAGGAGCAAGATAGAAGGCAATCTCAGAAAAACAAGTGGTGTTCGGTTATTAGGTGGAAGGTGGCAACAAACACCTGCAATATAGGGGCAGATATGGAAGGCCCGGACTAGATAACCTATAGTTTGAGGTTATAATTTTGTTGGGAAAATAATAGAAAATTGGGTAAGATTGTGAGAAATATTGTATAAATTTTAAGAAATTCAAGTTATAGCTATCAAATTTAAATTTTAAGATTTTAGATACTTAAGGTTTTTAGTGGCGTTGAATCTCTTCCCATAATTCAAACAATGCAACAACTAGATTTGTTAAAAAAATTGACAGTATTCCCATGAAAATTTAACCATCCAACTCTGTTTCCTTCATAATCTAAGGGGTAAGGACTAACTGCACCGTAAGGACCAATTGCCTGGTGTTTATCCACTCAATCCAGGTGGAGATGCCAGGCGTTGATCCTCTCAATTCAGGTGGTGATCCCCTCAATAAAAAATTAACCATTCACGAAAAATTGTACCGTGAAAGACAAGGCGATTATGACGCACTGGCTCAAGGGTCGCTTTCCGTTGTTCTATTTTATTCTGGCATTCATTCCTCGAGCTAATAAAGTTGCATCACCATCTAAATGTGTGAAAAATAAACTATTTCTATTGTCCTATCCCAGATATGTGTTCTATGACCGTATAATAAATTGTATTCCTCATCGTCCAAAGTTTCTGCAAAATAATTTTATGAAAATAAAGACTTCTATTGCAGCAGGATTAATGTCTTGGATGGATCAAAAGGGCCAATGTAGGGGAGCATTTCATCTAACAAAAGCGAAGGTGAAGCCGCTCCCTTATCTAGAATGGAGGGCACGTTTCCCACCTAGATCAGATTTCCTCTCACTAGTTCCATTCCGAGATCATATATTTCTTTCTCCAAATCCTTTCCCGGCCTTTGAATTAGATTGCCAAGCTCTCTCACCGCTTGTTAGAGAGAAATACCCTCCACTTGCTAGGAAGGTACTATTGAACTTACTTGCCAGAGGGCATGGGTTGTCCTATGAGAGATTCGGCTGCAAATGCTTTGCACTACCAAAATAATTACGCCGTAAGGCGTTTCCATTTGAAATGAATGACCCCAGTTGCCCCCGTGTCCTATTGTTGATCATAGATTTGTGGTGTTAGACGATTGAATGAATCGTGGTCGTTGATCCCACTGATTCAGAACTGAATGAGGAAGCAGACGGACGCACAGTGATTCGCATGGAGACAAACGGACGGAAGCGGAGGGACGGAGACAAACCGTCGTGGGAGACAAACAGCCATGGCGAATTCGCATTGGAAAGGTCTCACGATCTTAAATTCACGGCCTTGGAAGATGGTGGGGACTCCTCCTTATTTTTTGTTACCAGGTCAATGTTTCGAATTTCCCCTACCAGTGGTTAACGGTCCCTGAAATCTTCTAAACAAAACTAGATTTATACGCCCCCTGGTTTGTGTTCTTTTTAGGCTGGTAATGGCGACCCTCTATTGAATTGATTACTGTTGCTAATTAGTATGCCCACGACATGGTCGCTTTATTTTACCCTGCAACTGTTTCGTTGTTTTTTTTCATTTCATTCGAGCATTTTTAAAGACCCAGTGTTGCCTTTAGTTGTATACTGGGCAGTGTATAGTAACCTTCCGTATTTCTAAATTATCTTGGTATGACATCAGACCACCTGCTGATTAATCATTGTAGATAGCAGTGATACGCTTGTTAATTCGATGGTTTCCCATGTTTGTATACCTCTTATAAGTTTTCAGTATTACCTCTGCGCTATGTAATGTGATTACTCTGTTTTTCTATATACTGATTTCAGTTGTTAATATTAAAGTCTCTGCTCTGTTCTTAGTATTGTTTTAAGTTTATTTGATAGATTTTTAAGTTTATTTGATAGATATATATATATAGATGCATGTAAATACGCCACCTGGTTTGTGTTCTTTTTAGGCTGGTAATGGCGACCCTCTATTGAATGGCTGAGTTGGCTGGTGAAGGATTGTCAACCTGGGGATTCTCTGGTGTTTCATTATTCTCGGCATGGCTCTCAGCAAAAAGATTACACTGGCCACGAAGTTGATGGCTACGACGAAACGCTGTTGCCTCTTGACTTTGAGACGGCGGCGATGATTGTGGACAATGAGATCAAGGATACGCTGGTAAAACCCCTTCCTCCGGGAGCTCGACTGCATGCAATCATCGATGCTTGCCATAGTGGCACTGTTCTAGATTTGCCCTACTTCTGCGTCTTCAACCCCAGGTCACTACTTCTAAGATTCAATCCATGTCTGGTTCTCAACTTTTCTTTAGCAGTATATCCATCTGTTTTCTAAAATGAATTGTTATAATTTTATTATGCTGACAAATTTAGCGGAGGAAAATGTGCGTGGGAGGACCGTACACCTCAAAATGGTATGCGCAAAGGAACAACGGGAGGTGAAGCGATATCTTTTAGTGGATGTGATGATGACCAGACCTCTGCAGATACTAAGGTAAGATTATCTTTAAGAGGTTAGAATATTTTGGATAATGAAATATTTTGGAAATATGGAAGATAGGAATAAAATTAATCATGGGTATACTGGGAGAAAATTGAGAGTGAGTGATGAAGCTTCCGTCCCTAACACATATACGTTTAAAAAATGAATTATTATTATTATATACTTATATAAAATATTTATATATAAAATCGGTGTGATTCTTTATAATTATTGATGGCCAGTAAAAGACAAAAAGCTTTAAGATTACGGCAGTCATATTTTCTAATGAATTGTTGTGAACAGGCGGCTTTCAAAGATTACATCAAACTAAGAGCCATGACTTACAGTTTATAAAGGCAATTGAGAAAGGAAGAAAGGGAAACTATATGGGAGTTTGTTAAGTTCTATGAGTGTTTAACTGTTTGTGAAGCACGCTGCAAAAGCAAGCAAAAGCTAAAGATAAAGGTTATCGAAGGAGGGGCTATAAAAAAGGGCAAAGTTCGGCCAGCCCAACACCCGCTGATCTTACAAAATGCTTGTGCAAAGGTGGCAGCTACAGAACCAGGAAAACTTGGCAGGTTTATTAACATATGAGAAAGGAGTGCTTATCAAATACTATTATATTACCTCTATTTTGTTTTATAAAATAGACTTCAAAAATTAATAAGTTAAAATATATTTTATATTGTTTTAATCATTTTCAAAATTAAATTTATTACTATTTTTACGCCGTAAGGCGTTCCCTTTGAAATCAACTCCCTTCTCTGCCTACTTGTCATCTTGTAAGCCACACTTAGACGATTGCAACAATTTCAGCCTTTGATTCAAAGGGGTTGCCCAAACGGTTTAAGAGCATAACACAACCTCAATTAAGTTCAATGGACAAGTATGGAATATATATTAAAATTGCAATTTTTTTGGTTATTGAAATTATAGTTTAAAATATATAAATGAATTTAGTATATTAATTTTTTTTAGGATATTTAAATTATATAAATTAAACCATTTATATAGTTTGAATAATATTTTATTAAATTTTAAGTGAAGTTTATAAAAAATATTATAGAAACTATATTATAATAAAAACAAGTGCTAGGAGTACCTATCTCTTTGTTTAAATATAGTTGATTGGAGTATGCTTCTTGGTTTAAATATAGTTAATTAGAGTCTTAACTATATTTAAAATAGTGAGTTGATCAATTAAAGTCTTCATACAAAAACAGAAACGAAAGTGAAAATGTACAATGTTTCGTTCGAGTTGATATGGAGAAACTTTGTTTCAAGTGAACGAGATGTTAATTCCAAGAAACTTGAAACTTGTTTGCATAACCATTTGTCTCCTACAAAATTCATGGGCATTGTATCTCGTCCCTGCACAATGGTAGAATTAGTTTGGACCCATACCCCAACCTCTGCACCGTGGAATTTGAATCCCCTAAAATTAAATGAAGAGCTTCAGTGGATTGCATTGGATTTGCTCCTAGTGTTCACCTTGGCTAGAGCTTCAAATCTACATCAGATTCTACAGACATTAATGGGGAAAAAAAGAAACTTCTTGAATTCAATTTCTTGTAATAAGACTAATTTATTGAATTCTTGATATACTAAAAAAAATGCTCATGAGATCCTAAATATTAATAACCATATATCAATAAAGTTTTTTCATAAAATTAGGAAAGAAACACTCACAAGATTTTAAAAATTAATTTTCTATTAATTTATTTATATTCATGGAAATAGAAGTTTTATTAGAGAAAAAATAATCATGAAAATGGAAATAATAAAAAAAGACAAAAAAAGAGTTAAATAAAAACGAAATAAAACTAAAACCAAAACAATTAGTAACTAATAGAAAAATGGAAGGTACAACCTGACGCCAACTAATCACCTTACAAATAAATAATTTTAAATAATAATTAAAAAACAAAAATTGAATTTCAATGTTAAACTATAGATAAAGACAAATTGATGCGCATTCAAACCCACAACCAAATGTGTAATACCATGCTTGGGGCATGTATAAAAATAAAGTGTATATTAAAAACAAATACTCCTTATAATTACATAAATAAATGTGTCTATTTTGGAATAACGTTTCTAGAATTTAATTTAATTATCAATAATTAATAAGTAGATGCTGAGGATTTAACCCCTATTGAATATCTATGAAATGTTTTTAATAATAATTATGGATAAATATTAGAAGTGCTCCCTAAATTTATATGCTAGAAAGCTTAGCTTGCTAGAAATATTGCAATCTTTAATAACAAGCTTACTCCTCAAAGCACTAGAATTCATTATCATTGTGTGCCAAATTTGAAGTCCCAAAGTAGAATTATCACTGCCCAATGAAAGAGTTGGATCAACTACCCATAAATTACTAGTTGTTATCAACAAAATATGAGAGATGTTGGAAGCTTAGAATGATAGATGTGGATTTCAAAACTTAGAAGAATAGTAGACAAGGATGGATTCTCTATTTTGATGGGGCATCCAAAAGAAACCCAAGGGGGGAGGGGCTCTTTATGACCCTGAGGATGAAAAAGGGTTTAGGTACTCATGGGGACTTATTCATATGACAAATAATCTAGTAGAGATGGATGATCTTTATCATGGTATCTTGATTGCCAACGAAAAGTAAGTGAAATAATGTCATGTATTACAAGACCATAACAAAAAGACTCTTTATGACCCCGAGGATGACAAAGGGTTTGGGTACTCACGCTGACTTGGTCATATGGCAAATAATCAAGTAGATATGGATGATCTTTATCATGATATCTTGACTGCCAATGAAAAGTAGGTTAAATAATGTCATGTATTACAAGACCATGACATTATTTAGACTTTCTGTTTTTTAACCTCTTTTGAATGGTTTGTAAATATATTTTAATGATCTTCACTTATCTTTTAATGATGTGAATCCTTTTTCAATGCACTGGCTATTGACGGTTTTGACTTTGGCTTTGGTTTTGACTTTGGCTTGAGTCTCCAACATTATGATCTCAGTCATTTTTTTAGATCCTACATTCTCTCATCGGTTTTCAATATTCCTGTTTCCTGATCATATATCTTTATATTTCTGATTGTGGTGCACAGCATTCCCCTGGAGGGAGTATTCATGGAAGGAATCCTACCCCCGACTTCCTACAATGTTGTCCTTCCAGACCAGAACTACTGTGGGGAGATAAAAGTTGGCCTCACATTCACTATTAAGGTAGATTCTATATATGTAGAGGCTCTTTATATCAGAAACATTTTTTTGAATGGTAATAGGATGGATTCATATTAGCTTTGGATATTGACCAGAGGGAGTATTCATGGAAGGAAGTCTACCCCCGACTTCCTACAATGTTGTCCTTCCAGACCAGAACTACTGTGGGGAGATAAAAGTTGGCCTCACATTCACTATTAAGGTAGATTCTATATATGTAGAGGCTCTTTATATCAAAAACATTTTTTTGAATGGTAATAGGATGGATTCATATTAGCTTTGGATATTGACCAATCACTGTAAATTTCATTTTCAAATTTTGTTTTAGAGATGTAAGAAGATAATTTCAATAAAAAGTTTAAACTTATTCCTTCTAGATCTTTTAAAGTTAAATATCTTTTTAGAATTTAATGGATTTAAGGATATAAAGGATGTATTGTAGATTTTGAGAATATTCAAGATATATGAATAATAGAATTTGAAAATCTTAGGGAGCAATACAAAGTTTAAACTTTAAAGTTAAATACTTTTCTAGAATTTCATGGATCCATGAATATGGTAGCTTTTGAGTATATTCAAGATCCATGAATATTGTAGAATATGAGAATCTTAGAGAGATTACAAATAAGATTAAGGTGAAACAGGTCAAAGAATCTTAGAGAGATTACAAATAAGATTAAGGTGAAACAGGTCAAACAAATTGACCAGGCACATTCTATCATATACTCAAATTCTAAAATATTCCCAGAATTTATTATCAAATTAATTTCGATTCCATAACCCTAACATGTAATTGTGTTTTTTCATATAAATTCCCATCAAATTACTTCAATCCTATGAACTTAAA
>APFE030755201.1:0-42735 GCA_000404065.3 Pinus taeda
GACCTTTAGTGTATTTGCTATCACAACTGTAACAAAGCCCTTTTGCTCTTTTTTCTTCCAATTGTTGTGGTGTCAACCTTTTAGGTTGTGGAAGACTAGCGGCAACAACACTTCCTTCTTTATAGATGTGAGTGGTGTGCTTCCTGGTTGCTATAATTTTGCTTTCCATTTTTCTTGCTAACCTGAATGCCTTCTCTAATGAATCATGTTCCCAAAGGCGAACATCATGTTGGATATTATCCTTTAAAGACCCTATGAACACATAAATCCTATGCTCCTCTGGCATATCTTTTACCCTTATGTTCAATTTTTGGAACTTCTCAATGTGCTCCATTATTGAACCCTTTTGTTTGAGACTTATCAATTGGCTAAAAAAAGTGTTGCTTTTTTTATCCTCATAATGTGCTATCAATTCTTCTGTAAAAATTGCCCAAGTGATAATTTTTTTACGAGAGCAGAGCCATTGATACCATATAAACTGATTTGGTTCCAAATATAAAGTTGCAATACGTACCTTTTGTGTGTTTTGCACATTATTGAGATCAAAAACTTGCTCCATTTGTAATATCCATGTTGTGGGATCCTTGCCATCAAACTTCTTCATATCGATTTTTGGAATATGGTGGGTCTTCGGTCCAACATTAGAGTCTATGAAATCATGATTAACATTTATTTTGTTCTCATCATGAGTTTCCTTTACTATCCTTTCACTATTAGTAAGCATTTCTTGTAGAAACTTTGTCAAATCTGTCTTCAAATCTTCCATGCCTGTCTTCAAATCATCCATCTTAGCTTCCATGCCATTCATCTTAGCTTCCATGCCCTTTATCTTAGATTCCACGCCATTTTATCTTAGCTTCTGTTAGCTTTTGTGAGAGTGACATTTGTTGCAGTTGGTATTGTAATTTTGATATATCATGTAGCATTTCATCCTCTTCTTCATGAGTCATTCTAACGCTTTCAGGTTGTTTACTAGGTGTTTTCATTTTCCTTCCTCAGGGCATCAGTTACCTATAATAATGCTCTACTATGCCCTTTGAATTCTTCAAAATAATTTTTCAAACCAAGCTTAAGAGAAAATTTTAAAAAATCTATGCACCTTTTTTCACTTTGTAGGAGCTCGATATTGCCTCTGATGTATCTCTATAACTTCAGATCATCCAGTTCCAAAATTGCGACCTGTAGTGGCCCTCTATGTCCTCTTTACAATGCCACTAGTCTTATCCAAATTGATTTCTCCAAGGAAGAGTTATGCCAAATCTCCCACAGTGACCTGATTATAGACTAGTTCAGTAGAGCGAACTTGTAAGACGTGTCACGAGTCACTGTTTGGACCTTTTTCTCTGAAAATATATAAAATAAATTACAGTTTGTCCTCTTTCTGTAGCTTCTTAGAAAATTTCAATTCAATGCTTAGAGAGAAAATTATGATGATTTTCCCCAGGTCACCTGTTTGGAAGGTAATTCAGGGGTCTTCAAAAGGACAAACTTCCTCAAGTCATATCTCCACAAATATAGCATGAAAAACTCTGAAATTTGGACCCAAGGTTCAGTGCGATTTCTTCTCAAATGGTTTTTTTTTTAACTTCTCAAATGTCGTAGAAACAATTTATAGCGAAAATGCCACGATCACCTATTTGGAGTAGCGAAACCCTAGAATCCAAAGCTCTGATACCAAATGTTATGAAACCAGCTCAAAAAAAAATAGAAAAGATAAATCAACACCTTAGAATTCATCCTCTTCGAGGGGGCAACCTCCTTTACATTACATAAATGAACAATTCTTCAATGATTCAAATGACAAAACCTCCTTTCTATATATGGGAGTCTAAGGAGTCACAATATAACCCAGCCGACCTAACAATAACAATATAAAACCACAAAAATAACAATAGAGGGATTCTATGGGGCATAGTAATAACAATATGGGGACAATAGAGGCACAACAATATTAATAAGGGATACAACTACAATAGTAATGGGGTAATCACTAGTATTATAGGGCGTTAACAGATAAGGACCCTTCCAAGACCTTTTACTTTTGTGATGTGTTAAATTGCATTTTTAAAAGAACATAAATGAATACATCTACATTTTGTAGAGAATAAGAACATGACAAGTATCAACAAAATAAAAGACATAAAGTCATTGATGATGGAGTTCATCCAGAAAATAAAAGACATAAGTCGTTGATGATGGAGTTCGTTCAGGAGGGACTACTTCTTCGAGCCTCGATGTCAAGATGGTTTAGGCCACTCCATTAAGTGTTGGTAAATAGGATGAAAATGTACATGTATGTTATTGTGGTCATAAAGGAAATGCCCTCACATAGGAGTGTCTGGTAACCCCTAATACATGTTCCATAACAGGAACTTCCCTCACGCAGGAGTGGTTGGAAACCAATACATGTTCCTATCTAATGACTCAGAGAATCTCTTGTAAAATCTACATAGAGATCTCGTAATAACATAACAAAACCATAAATTTACGTCTCTCGTCAAAATCAACAAGTAAGATCCCACATCAAAACATGAAGAGCAAAGATCAAATCAACACAATGCAAACTCTTAATGATGATTACCAATCACATCGAGCAAGAATTGCAACACATCTCAAAAGCCATAAAAAGAAGTATAGTGCAACAACACTGTATATACCTCAGCACCATGGATGCATCAATAGTGGGCTACTCTATTGTTGGCCTGTTGTACCATTAAATCTTGTGGTATCGATCATCATCAAAACGTTTGCTCACACATTGAGTATTGACACCTGCAATAACATATAAGAAGTGGACAAAACATTGAGGCCTCTATTTTAGAATCTAACACCATCATCAAGTTCGTGTCGCCGAGAGGTATAAAATCGACATAAATTTTGTCCAATTTGGATACGGGGAAAATTTGGCCCCTCTCAGAGTCAGGCTCAAGCATGGTTCCACTTGCAAATGCAAACTTAGTCTCGAAAATCACACATGTACCTCCGTTGGGCGCACTGTGCAAATGAGGGATTTTTAACTGAGTTTCATGGACAAATTAAATAATGAAACCATTCGGTGCAATGGCAAAGTTGGAATATTTTTTGAGGAGGGGTCTGGGGATCAAATCCCGCCCCTCCCTTTTTTTACATGTAACAATTAAATATTATTTATTGGGAGGTGGGTTCACTGGTTTGGTGGCCCACTCCCCTAGCCTTCGTTGCTATTATCGTTGGTACGAGGGTGAGGTGGACGAGCGGCGAGGTTGATAGCCCGCGCCCCACCACATGTTTGTTGTATTATGGTTGTGTGGCTCTGGGGGTGGCGGGGTCATGTGTGCCCACCCCTAATTAATACTTTGGTTATTGTGGTTGAGGGAGGGTCGGCGGGTCATGGCCTACTGGCTCGTAATTAATTATCTTTTTTATTTTTTAATACATTGGATATGGGGGGTGGTGGGGTTGGTGGCCCACCATTGCAAAATTACGTTTTTTTGTTTTTTTTCATTTGAAAAAAAAACAATTAGCCATTTTTGAAAATTTGAAAAATGACCGAAGGAGACAAATTAAACAGGCCACAAATTCACCAGGAATCTGGTCCAGGTTGGTCGGAATCTAGTGGCCGGGTTTTGTCCAAATTGATGCCTCCTTAAGCCTGCCCAGTCACCCAATTCAACCTTGAACTTTGACTTCTCCTAAATTTCACATATAGACTCGGTTTGACGAACTTTTGACACCATCGCGATCATGATGATGATATATTCAACATGAATCTGGTTCGAGTACGATGTGAGCACTTTGATTTTTTAGCCTTTTCCCAGTCACTCGTGTTCGATGATCCACATGGATCACCTAATCATGAAAAATAAACAGATAAATCATTACTTATCTTATTTTTCTACAAGAATAATTAATTAATTATTATTCTTTGTGAAGTTTGACTAAACCCTTAGAAATAATTAAATAAATCATTATTTGTTTATTATTCCTTAACTAATTACTTGAGATGATAAATAAATCATTTATTTATTTATTATTTCTAAATAAAAGTTTAAATAATTTTTCCCTCCTAAACAAATATAATAAAATATTCGAGGTGATTATTCTAAGAATGGGATCAATAATATTTTATTATTGCTCATTGTTCGAGGATAACTCAATATTTTTTTATAAATAGAAGGGTTTTCTGCTCATTATTCACTTTTGATTATTTACATTGTTGCACTCATTATTGTAACTCTGATTATTGTCATGCCGCACACCATTATTGGTTGGGTTTACACATTATAAAGGAGAGAGATTCTATGCAAACTGAAGACGTTTGAGGATAGCCAAGAACCCATCCCATGGAGGGGGACTAGTAACATCTATTTGTTCCTTTCACAGATGTTATAATAAAATTATTCTTTACATATCTGGTTTCCATTGGATGATCGAAGTTATTACTCTTTCTTTTTGTTGTTTAACTATGATTGTGGCATAGATCCGGACTTTGCTAGGTTTTGTTTCTATCAATTGCTACAGATCTACAATGTTTAGCATCCATTTATATTGTTCAGATTGTTTATCATCCACAATCTTAAGTGAGTTCTTTTCGTACATCTTTGAGAAGAAAACATTACAACACAAGGGAGTAGGATGAACCTTTAACCAGGTAAATGCTTGGTTATTGTAATATTTCTAAATTCATGAATATATATCTATATGAGTTTTCCCATCCAATGTAATTTTTATTTAGCTTTATTTATAATGGTACATGTGTTCTTCCTTACATAAATCAAGTTAAATGTACATGTATTTGGCGTTCTTATCACTTGTAAAGTTTTGAGATTGGTATTATTGTATTCTTATGCATGCGTAGTAGATAACAGGAGTTGGAGGTAGATCTTTGTAGGCATGTCCACGATTATCCAAGGACAACCATCTAGTGAAAGACTAGGATCATACTCTCCCTAATGCATCCTTTGAAAAATCAGCAAGAATGAGTTCTAAAAGGCACAATTGTCAAAAGGAATGATAATATCTATTATGTAAAGGATTAAAAGCGTGAAAATTCATATTTGTGAAGGATATTAGGAATTTGTTGAGGGATTTGTGGAGAAGATTATGGATTTTGAGATAATCCATGATATTGTTATTTTCTAATATAAATTGTGAAATTGTGTGTGTATGAAGAGGCGACCATTAGAATGAATATCCAGCTAGCAAGGCAGCGAAAGGTGTTATGTAATAGTATAGTTGGTTTAATTAATGAAACTTGAATGTAATTCTATGTGTGAATCACAGTTTGATGTTTTGATGGCTTGATGGATTGAAGTTGGATGCATGCATAGATTAGAGGTGCAACTAGAGAACCCATATGTCCAAGATCGAGCTTGTAAAAATATTGAAAATGATAGACCCCCATAATTCATTTTCATCAAGTGGTATCAGAGCTATCTATAGTTTGGAGGAGAAGCAGTAGAAGAAGGTACAAGTTTATTCAAGATCTGGTAAGAGATTTGTTTTCTCTGTGTAGGTGGCAACGAAGGAAGGTGAGAAGATTTGGAAGAACTTAGAGCAAGGAGTGCTCGTAGGGTTCCAAAGAACAGAAGCAAAAAGATGCCAAAAGCCTAAACTAAAGAGGAAGTTTGGTGAGGTATCGTGTAACAAGGTGGAGACTTGTTATTGCAAAGGCGTGTTACAACTCACAAATTGAAATTATTACGAGAAGACCAAAAAACATATGATATTGTTATTTTTATTTTTATTTGTTACCTAAAATTAAAATCTCAGGTTACAACATCTTTGCAACATCTTTTCTCTGAGTTAAATGATAGTATGTTTAATCTCCTTCAAAAAATTTTATAATTTGATAAAGAATTGTTGATGCTAGCATCATAATACCCAAAAAAATTATGATGTTAATTAATAATAATAAAACATTAGGAAATTATAATCTAAAGTGGATGTGTAAGACTTAAGAGACTAGTGCTAAAATCATATGAATTTGACAGAGGGCTTAATCGTAATGCACAATCGAGTCGAAACTATAATGATTACTGACCGTATATGAAATGCATATAGGTGGCAGGAAAAACAAGGAAAAAGGTGGCACGTCGGCAATTTGATTTAGAAATAGAAAAGTGTATGGGAATATGAATATATATGGTAAACATGAACAGGAAAGGGAAGAGAATTGACAAACACGGCACACACCTATTCCTGCCACCGCCATCATAATTAACTTTACAACTACGAAATTAACTTACTATGACCTCACTTATAATGCCGGCTCAGTTTTGGGTATATAAACTCTACTCAACCAAATTAACAAATTTCTGCTTTGGAGTGGACGAGGCCTTTCCACGAGGTAGTTCCAAGGATGAGTTAAACTATAAAGGCCAACCATGTGGACCATAAGGTGTGTGGTCAATGAACACTATAATTTATTGGGTATATGTAAACCTTTATGGTGTGCGTTTAATTTCAAGGTATTTAATGGGCTGCTTCTATTCATCCTTATTTAAGTTTATATTATTATTTGGTCTCAGCCGACGTTAACCATCATCATCATATAAATATAATTAAACATAATTATTGGTGATTAAATATCTTTAATAAAAAATAATTAATTAATTTCACAAAATAAATTATAAATAATTCTAATTTATTAAGATAATTTAATAATATAAATAAATTTATTAATTAATATCCTGTAATCATTTATGGTAAATTATAGTCAATCAAATTTGTCCATAAAAAGACATATTTATGAATATAATTATTTTGCAAATTAATCATATTTAATCAAAATCAATATAATTAAATAAAATATAATTAATGTCAATGACATGGTCAATATGTCAATATACTAAATATTTATGATAATCTTGTTCACATTTTAGTAAAAAGTTAAAAATGGAATTTTAATAAGTATTGTGATTTAATATTTTATCTAATATGTATTAATAAATTATTTTATATTATTTTTGGTTTTTTTATTTGATTTTATTAGATTTTATAAGAATGTATAACTTAACCTTCTAAAAACACACCAAAAATATTAGAAATAATATACATTTATAACTTATATTATTGATTTTTATTTAAATCATAAAAAAAACAATATTCAATAACTTCCAACTTGTTCCCTAGTTCAAACTGGGTAATGTAGAAATAGTTGGTTTGAAATTCATAATCACAATATTTAACCTTTATTAATTAATTTATCAAGTAAATACACGAATTTCATAAAATATGAATCTTTGAGCCAAATTGATAGGATGAAGTTTAAATTGTTTAATTAAATATAATAGGTTTAAAAGTGGAAATACTGGTTTTTTAATAGAATTTTATTAATTAATTACAATTGAATAATGATTTTCACAAAATATTATTTTTTCCAATCAAAATAATATGATTAATTTTAAATTGTTTTAATAAATACATTGATTTTCAAAGTAATAATGCAGATTTCTAAATATGTTTTTATTGATTAATTACAAAGTCAATATATGATTATGTGAAAAATACATGATTATTTGAAGGAGTGGTATAAATTATTTTTAAAATTTAATTTTATAGTGTTAATAAAATATATGTGTGAATTTCATTTATTAAATTGGGGATTGTCATTATGCTTTACTTATCATGTTTGAGATTTACTTATTATGTTTGACATTCATTGAAGAGCTAGTGGGGATATCATGTTGAGAGACTATTTTTTCTTTTTTAAATTTTCAAGTGTTTTTTTTTCCTTTTTTTGTAGTGGCTCCTTACATGCCTGGTAAGATGCAACTAGTTCTATATAGCACCACTAAATCACTTGTTACACCACTTGTATTATGCAACTATGCTTAAACCTTTCTAGATTTAGTCACTTTCATGAAGATTAATGTTGGGTGAGTTAGATACCTCACATTGTCTACTTGGGAAATCATGTTGGGGTCGGAGTTCACTAATTTCTAGATGTATGCATGTATCCCCTATCCCCCTGTCCCCTAAATCTATATAAGGAAGCATCCCAAGGGAGAAGTAGAGAAAGATTTCATGGTAAACATATGATGCTTAACTTCAAAGTGACTATTTTTCACTACCCTTCAAAGATCAGAGTGTTTATATTTGTGTGAGGGGCAAGGAGGAGTTGAAGCAAGGGACTAAGAGGAACCTTTAACCAAGTAAATGCTTGGTTATTGTAATGGTTCTAACTTCATGAATATATATCTATATGAGTTTTCCCATCCAATGTAATTTTTATTTAGTTTTATCTATAAGTCAATGGTACATGTGTTCTTCCATAACAAAATCAAGTTATATGTAAATGCATTTGGCATTCATATTCTTGTAAAGATTTGAGATTGACATTATTGTATTCTTACACAGAGGGAGTAGATAATATGAGTTGGAGGTAAATCTTTGGAGCCACGTCACCATGATTATGCAAGGAAAACCATCAGGTGAAAGACAAGGATCATACTCTTCTTTCTGATAGCATGTATTAAGATTAGTTGCATTATATATAGAGGAAATATGTATTGTATTATCTTACAATTTTATTAAGATCAATGGAAAATCCAAGGGAGTGATCACTTGTCCATATGAAGTACATTTGTATAACAGAGATGAATAATTATAATGGGTTTGTCATTATTTTTTAATTACTATATACAATTAAAAATAGCTTGATAATTTGAAGTATCATCAAAACCAATTTTAATATAGTACAAAATGATTAAAAAAATGAAATGGAATTAGCTATTAAATATATAAATTTTATTTTTATTTTTTAATTGGGATCAAAATCTCATTTTACAACATCTTTTCTCTTGGTTAAATGATAGTATGTTTAATCTCCTTTATAAAATTTTATAATTTGATAAAGAATGGTTGAAGCTAACATTATAACACTTCCCCCCAAAAATAATGTTGTTAATTAATAATAAAATACTTTAAGAAATTTATGAAATTATAATCCAAAGTGTATGTTTAACACTTAAAGAGACTAGTGCTAAAATCACATGAATTTGAAAAAGGGATTGTATGGCTTAGATTTGATATATTATATGATATATTTTTGTGATTTGGGTTGTATAAGGAATTAAATAAAATGTGGGAAAGTGTTGAAAATAGCAACAAGAAATGATAAAAATAGAATCTAGAAATTCCAGTTTAATTTGTCCTTGAATTAAACTGAGAATTAAAATCAAATTTTATTCTCATAGCAACTTGTAATAGTTAAGTAGAGTGAGTTGACTTAGTTAACTTGGAAATTTCGAGTTGGAAGTCTTTCTGAAGTCATGTATATGTTCTCCCTATGTTATTGGGGTCGAGGATGAGTTAAGTATGAGTTGTAATTACTTAACTCAATTTATTGAGTTAAGTCTGGTTAAATTAGTTCTAAACTATTTGAGGAACTAATAGTGAGTTAATAGTCAGTTGATGCATTAGTGCACTCAACTAGTGCTACTCCAATTAACTAAAGATTCCCTCATCAGAAACTCATGCATATCGATTCTGAGAAAGACCCAACTAAGGCTAGAGTGTAGGGACATTGTATTATTTGTTGTATAATATTCTGAGTTGTAGTGATAGAACATGCAATTAGGAACTGATCCTTGAAGGGATCCCGTAGTTTTGGATGAGGAATTTCCCTTTAAATGCATGTTAATTCTCTTAGGAATGGTGCAAAGAATTAGAAGCTTGGAGGCTTGGAAATTTGGCTAAGTATTGGCCAAAGGAAGTCATCAGGCGGAGGATAGGAAATACTTGTGCAAGTTAAGCTCAAGGTTGAGAAGAGCATATTGTATTCATCCAAATTCTTTGACCAGGTGCACAAGGAAATAGGGAATTGGAGAGCAGGAGAATTGACTAAGTGTTGGCCAAGAGTTTGCTTGTGAGTTGGAGATTGATTTTACTGAGTGTTGGGTTTATTCTTGTGAGAACAAGCATTGTATTATCCAAGTATTATCATCTTGGATTTATGATTAATTCAATATAGATAATGGGGTTTTTAGCTATGGTTTTCCGTAGATATTAATTTTTTTATGTGCCATTGTTGTTCTTCCTCTTGTCGATTATTGTTTTTCTCGATCTTTATGGGCTTCCACTCCAAATCGTAGAAGTAGATTCTAGTATGTTGTTTTAGTAGATTCTAGTCTCTCGTTTTAGTAGATTACATGAGCTTATGAATCTATAGGATTTTCTACATGGTATCAGAGCTGAGACCAGTATACTAGAGAAGATTTCAAAGTTTTGAGTTTTGGTCCACGCATTTGCAGAGCATATCTAAAACTTTTTGTGCAAAATTTTTAGAAACAAATACAAGATTTGGATTCTTTGCGAAACAATACCCAAATTAAAAAAAAAAATCGGTTGAATTAGAGTTCAGATGAGGGAGCTAATGCTGATTTAAAATCAACTCTTTTTATAGAAAATTTCTTGACGGTGGGAGAGATGAAACAGATTGGTGTGCTAGACAAGAACCTCTATGGTCTTGAGGTTCAAGGTGCATGCAAAGCCTTAAGGAGCAAGGTAAAGGTTAGAGACTTGGTGGTTGAGAGGGAGAGTAAATTACCTCCCAGCATGCAGCTCCAGAAGAATCAGTCTCAGACAATTATGGAGCATCCAAACATAGAGAAGTTGAGAGGAGACAGAGTGGAGGCATCCAGTCATGCAGAGACCTCTAGTAGGGTGAACTTTTGAGGCAAGTGGGCAGAGGGATCACATTCAGCCATACCTTCAGGTGTGATGGGGGGTGATTTAAAGTGATAGTCCCAAAAGGGCTGAAATTGGGTAGGGTCCATTGACTGATTTTATCTCTTAGATTGTACCTTGCTATGGGAGCCCAAAGTACATAGTAGTGGTAGGAATCAGTGGGATTGATGTAGTCACAGATCAAAGTGACAAAGGATAGAGCAGTCAGATATTGAAGAAGCATAGAGAGGGTTGAAAATAGTGCATAAAGGTAGAGTCAATAGAAGCGCAAAGTTTTTAGCCGACAGAAGCAATAATAGTGAAATACTTTGATGACAGAGGCATCATTCTGATTAAGGTTACATGTTTTTTCTTTCAGGAGTTGTTGAAGCAACAACACTAGAGAGAAGTGTTGCATGCAAGACATTTTGAAGGTTCATGATCATGATTGAGATGAATTCATTTCTTGTTGAGACTGAGTGTTTAAAATAACAACAAGAAATGATAAAAATAGAATCCAGAAATTCTAGTTTAATTTGTCCTTGAATTAAACTAATTAAAATCGAATTTTATTCTCATAGCAACTTCTAATAGTTAACTAGAGTGATTTGACTTAGTTAAGTTAGGAATTTTGACTTGGAAGTCTTTATGAAGTCATGTATATATTCTACCTATGTTATAGGGGTCCAGGCTAAGTTATGTATGAGTTGGAATTAGTTAACTCAGTTTACTGATTTAATTCTAGTTAAATTAGATCCAAAGTGTTTGAGGAACTAATAGTGAGTTAACAGTCAGTTGATGCATTAGTGCTAATCCAGTTAACTGAAGATTCCCTCATCAGAAACTCATGCATGTCGATTCCGAGAAAGACCCAGTTGAGGCTAGAGTGCAGGGAAAATGTACTATTTGTTGTATAATTTTATGAGTTGTACTGATAGTCCATGCAATCAGGAACTGATCCTTGAAGGGATTGTGTAGTTTTGGACGAGGAATTTCCCTTTAAATATAGGCTAATTCTCTCAGGAATGGTGCAAAGAATTAGAATCTTGGATCCTTGGAAATTTGGCTAAGTATTGGCCAAAGGAAGTCATCAGGTGGAGGATAGGAAATAATTATGCAGGTTAAGCTCAAGGTTGAGCAGAGAATATTGTATTCATCCAAATTCTTTGACCAAGTGCGTAAGGAAATAGGGACTTGAAGAGCAAGAGATTTGGCTACGTTTTTGCCAAGAGTTTGCTTGTGAGTTGGAGATTGATTTTATTAAGCGTTTGGATTGTTCTTGTGACAAAAAACAATGTATTATCATCTTGGATTTCTAATTAATGCAATACAGATAGTGAGGTTTTGAGTTGTGGATTTCCCCGAATATTTATTATGTTATGTGCCATTGATGTTCTTCCTCTTGTCGATTATTATTTTGCTCGATATTTATGGGTTTCTGCTATAAATCATAGAAGTATATTCTTGTCTCTTGTTTTAGTAGATTACATGAGCTTATGAATCTACAATAATTTCTACATGGTATCGGAGATGAGAACAGTTTACTAGAGGATATTTCAAAGTTTTGAGTTTTGGGCTGCGATTTTGCATAGAATATCTGAAAATTGTTATATAAAGTTTTCAGAAACAAATAGCAGATTTGGATTTCTTGTGAAACAATACCCAAATTAACAAAAAAAAAAAAAATAATAAAATAAAAAATAAAAATAAATAAAATAAAATAAATAAATTTGGTTGAATTTGAGTTCAGATGAGGGAGATATCGATGATTTAAAACCAGTTATTTTTCTAGAAAGTTTCGTGACGACGAGACAAATGAAACATATTAGTGTGCTAGCCAGGAACATGTATGCTCTTGAGGTTCAAGATGAATGAAAATGCTTAAGGAGTAAGGCGAAGGTTAGAGACTTAGTGGCTGATAGGGAGAGTAAATTACCTCCCAACATGTAGCCCTAGAAGAAGCAATCTCAGAAGTAGTCTCAAACAATTATGGAGCAACCACAATTGGAGAAGTTGAGAGGATACTGAGTGGAGGCATCCACTCATGCAAATACCTCCAGTAGGGGTAAATTTCAAGCCATGTGGGTGGAGGGATCACATGCAACCATACCTCCAGGTGTGAGGTGGGGCAATTTGAAGTGATAGTTCTAAGATGGATGAAATTTGGCAGGGTTAATTGAGTGGTTTTATCTCATGGATCGTACCTTGCTAGGAGAGCCCAAAGTATATAGTAGTGGGAGGATTCAGTGGGATTGATGTAGCCACAGATCAAAGTGATAGAGGCTAGAACAATCAAATACTAAAGAAGCATATTGAGGTTTGACAACATTGCATAAAGGAAGCGTCAAGAAAAGCGCAATTTTTTCAGTCGACAGAGGCAATAGTAGTCAAAGACTTTGATGATAGATGCATCATTATGATTCAGGTTGGATTTTTTTATTTTTATTTTTGGAGTTGTTGGAGCAACAAAACTAGAGATTAATGTTGCTTACAAAACATTCTAAAGGTTCAGGATCAAGATCGAGTTGAATTCCTTTCTTGTTGAGAGGGAGTGTTGAAAATAACAAGATATGATAAAAATAAAATCCAGAAATTTCAGTTTAATTTGTCCTTGAATTAAACTCAGAATTAAATTTCATTCTCATAACAACTGTAATAGTTAACTAGAGTGAGTTGACATAGTTAACTTAGGAATTCTGAGTTATAAGTCTTTCTGAAGTAATGTATATGTTATCCCTATGTTATAAGGGTCCAAGAGGATTTAAGTATGAGTTGCAATTAGTTAGCTCAGTTTAATGAGTTAAGTTCAGTTAAATTAGTTCCAAACTATTTGAGGAACTAATAGTGAGTTAACAATCATTTGATGCATTAGTGCACTCAACTAGTGCTACTCCAGTTAACTAAATATTCACTCATGAGAAACTCATGCATGACAATTCTGAGAAAGACCCAGTTGAGACTAGAGTGCATGGACAATGTACTATTTGTTGTATAATTTTCTGAGTTGTACTAATTTTTCATGCAATCAAGAACTGATCCTTGAAGGGATTGCGCAGTTTTGTGTGAGGAATTTCCATTTAAATACAAGATAATTCTCCTAGGAATAGTGAAAATAATTAGAAGCTTGGAGGCGTGGAAATTTGGTTAAGTATTGGCTAAAGAAAGTCATCAGATGGAGAATAGGAAATATTTGTGCAGGTTAAGCTCAAGGTTGAGCAAAGCATATTGTATTCATCCAAATTCTTTGACGAAGTGCGCAAGGAAATAGGGACTTGGAGAGTAGGAGAATTGGATAAGTGTTGTCCAAGAGTTTTCTTGTTAGTTGGAGATTGATTTTACTGAGTGCTCGGATTGTTCTTGTGAGAACAAGCATTGTATTATCATCTTCGATATCCGATTAATGCAATATAGATAGTGGTGTTTTGAGTTGTGGGTTTCCTCGGATATTTATTGTGTTATGTGCCATTTATGTTCTTCCTATTGTCGATTATTATTTTTCTCGATCTTTATGGGCTTCCATTGTAAATCATAAAAGTAGATTCTTATATCTTGTTTTATTAGATTACATTAGCTTGTGAATCTACAGTATTTTCTATAGAAATTAAATGGATCACAACTAAATAAATATAGCCAAGAGCATAGTAATGTAGTGAAAACTCGACTTCTATTGATAAATAAAATAATAAAATGTTGTAGAACAAAAACTAGCTAGAATAGTGGTAGACATATTTGAAGGAAGAGTGATGATGACTACACTAGATTCACAAAATCTATTAAGAGAAATAATAGTAAAGGTCTAAAACCCTAACCCTAGAAGATGAATTTCCAAAAGGATTGAAAGCTCATAGGTAGTTAGTTAGTACATTAACTTCCTAGGGCACAACATTCGTATACAATGTCCATTTTGGGTTCACAATATCACTTTAGAATAAACTATCCAAGGAATACAATTTTGAAGTAGGACCAAGGCATGCCATGGAAACCCCTAGCCCCCCCTAAATTACCAAAAAATATCATTTAGGGTTTCATGCCTCAAAATCTAGCAAGTCTTGTGAGGGGAGCTCACAAGGAAAAAGTTAGACTAAGTGACACCATTATGAGGTGTGTACTACTATCACCACAACCACTACTCCCTGATTTCTAGTAGAATTTCACCATAAGGGATGCTTCCCCTTATTAGGTCACCTAAAGGATATATCAAGTTCAAGGGATAGATCTCACAAGATTAGGCCTATGAAAGATATTATACTTGACGACAAGGCATAACAAGCACAATAAAGTAATGCACATTGTTCAAGAGACCTTATTAGGCCACAAAGCGACCTAGGAGTTGTCAGTAATCAAAGTCAATAAGATTATCTAGGATCTCAGGTCCCAGAAAATTCTTGAAATTGATATGTATTATCAATTTATGGCACAAGTAGCCTTTTGTAAGCCTCAAGTTGAAACCTAGGGAAATGGAGGAATTTTCCATAAGAAAGGTTTATTTTGATGACAATACATTACCAAGTGTTGAATCAATCCACTAGGAAATATGGTGAATCCTAGCTGAATTGGATGCCATAACCCTCGAACATGGCTTTCCTTAAGATGCTAAAATGCAGTTTCAGGGTAAAAAGGTGAGATGTAAGGAGATTTTTTAGTGTGACCATGAATGTGAACAAGGCCAGTGTTATGACCTTAGGTGATAGAGTCTAAGGGATACCTAATTAGGAGAAAAAAATACTAAACCCTAGCAAGGAGTATGAGAATATGAAACCTTATGTTTCAACCTTAACTATAATTTTTGTGAGGGAGCAAATTTGAGGAGAGCTAGTCTAAAAATTCACTCATGGGATTCTCATACAAATTCTAATAAGTAATGCATACGATTTTATTTCCAAGATTCCATAGAAAATTTTTCAATAATTATTAACACATACAAAATTTGGATGAAAACCATTACATGTAATAGTCATAAAATAAACGCCAATACAAAAGAACTTACACGATATATTTATGAATCAATCATTTATTGCTCCAAAATGACATCTCCAATACCAAAGAATAGCTCCATAAGCATAAATCCACAATATATCACCTTTCCACAAGATACAAGACAAATTTTAGCTAGGCTAAAATATCTAAGAGGGTTGAATTGATTCATAAGTGTTGGGATGGGGTCCCCTAGGTCAAATTTGGGGTTAAGATAACCCAAGTTTTGATACATTTTTGTAACAAATGTAAAGTCTCTATGATTTTTGGATGCGGAGTGTGTAGATGATTAGGATTCAAAGGGCTGTAGCCCCTTGTTTTATGTAAATATTGAGTCAGTTTTGAAATCCACCCATGGTCCATGGACCATGGAATTGCATGAAAAAGGCTATAAATAGGTGTGTCTTAGAGAGTCTAAGTAATTTTTTGATAGTAATTGATGATGGTTGAGAAATGATAACAAAGAGAAGTGGGTCAGATAGGAGAAGAAAGGGTTTGCAGCTGAGTGCGCAAAGGCCTAGGTAGAATTCGTAGCTGAGTGTGTAGACCCCTGCAGCTGTTTGTGTAGGGTAGTTTTGAGTATGTAATCCTAAATTGAAGATCAATAAACATAGTTTTTGAAGAATTATTGTGTCTTTCTATTTAATTTTGTTTATGAGATATGATGTCAATGAATGATGTGTCTTATGGAATATTGGTTAAATGTTGCGTGATTCTCTTGAATAATTGTTAATGATGTACGCAATGCATGTTTAAGTACTTTCGCGCAGACTCTGATGCATTCTTTGATGTTTAGTAATAAACATAAGTAAATCTACATGAACCCTAATTTAGGACTTATCTCTGATGCGTGTAAGTAGATAGATTGACTTTTAAGGGTCCACAAAGACCGATCGTCGACCTTTCCGAACGTTGAAAGGCCATTTTGGGAGAGTTGCAGTAAATTTCTCTAAGAGTGTATTGATCTATGTGAAGGTAGATCCCAGGCACTAAAACACATCACACTAGTCTCTCGATGTAGAAACTTGGTTCTTGCATCCCCACATATTACTTTGGGTACTACAGCCTGCACTAGGTGGGTTGTTTCTGAAAGGGCTAGTAGTGTAGGGATTTGTTGGTTGGAGCAACTAACTCTGAACCTGGGTCAAGACCCCCTAAGACAAAGAAAAATTCCCTGATGGGCACCGCGTAGTCAAAAAAATTGGCAAACATAAGGCACGAACAAGGTGTGAGAGGAGGCTCACCGCGCATATAGGTGATTATGAGATGGACCAGGTCATTTTGTATTTGGGATCTGATGCAAATGTTTTTTTGAAGAAAACATGGGAAAGGATGGGGAGACCTGCAGTGCAGTGGTCTCCGATTTAGCTCAGAATGGCAAACCAGCAGAAGATCATCCCCATGGGATGATTATATGGAGTAACCGTTGATATAGAAGGTGCAAGAGTGATGACCAATTTTGAGATTATAGATATCGTCGATGATAGTAACCCATACCCTATGCTCCTGGGAATTTATTGGGCCATTTATATGATGGGGTCATCAATATAAAGAAGAGGAAAATGACGTTTAGAAGGAAGTCACTTCGGGTTGTAGTACCGTTGGACCCTGCAGAATGGGTGTACTATACTGAACCAGTCTGCAGTTATGAAGAAAGTGATGATGAACTGGATCAAATCTACAAACTAACAGTGTGAGATTAGGACTGGACCAATCCGACAATAGATGGATGGATTGCATGGGACCGATAGAGTTCCTACACCTCTGATTTAGATGAAGAGTTGGAGCATTGGCAGAATCATTTGCATGAAGTGGCTACATTATGATGCAATATGATGACAAAATCATTGTGCTGTGTTTCATTAGAGGTACAGAAATTACTCTATTGTGATGGTTTAACTGACATTGATTTGTTTCTGGATGAATTTGAGTGTGAAGTCCCTGAGGATCACCGCTTCCAAGCATTAGATTCGGCACTGCGCGCTATGCCTGCACAATGGTGGGGTACGCCTAAAGATAGTTTTGATGGATGGCGATATTACAAAAGAATGATGAGATTACGGTTTGGGCATCCTAACACTCAATTGATTGAGAAATATAATGAGAAGGATGATATGCGCAATCACCTAGCCAAATGGACTAAAGTGTGGTGGACGAGCCAAGCAATCAAGTTAGTAAGGACCCTTGACCTCCGAACTATAGCATTGCTAGATGGGTCCCTTCGTGTAGAGACCGTTGTTGATCGTATCATACTTAGTATGAACAATAAAATTAGACTGAATATAGTGGTGCTCTCCAAAGAGACCCTCCACGTGCTACATGTCGGGGTGGTAGATGAGTTAAAAACCAGGGAGTAGTGTGCCTTCAACCTTATTAGTGAGTAGAAAGTGAAGAATGAGAAGATGTTCACTGAGAAGATACAGGCTTTAAAGGAAAAGGATATGTTACAGGCACAGATTTCACGATTAGAGTCAGCAGTTGCAGAGGCATGCAAGATAGTGCTTGAACTTCACATCCTAGAGGATGCATAGCAAGAAGCAAAGATCAAAAAACTCATCACTGGTGTACGCGAAGCTAAAGCAAAGGTTGGCCAAGTTCAGTTTGAAGTCAACATGAAGATCACAAAGGTGCAGTTAAAGTTGTAGCCCATGACTTTGCTTGAGGTCCAGGAGTAGCACGGAATTGTGATAAATGAAGGAATGGATACCCTGCATGCCACAGTTGCTGACTATACGATATTGTTTGAGAAGGCCATGGAGGTCATGACTAATCTTTAGGAGGATCTAGACCTTTAAACATTAAACACATAGGTCATGGAGTTGCAGTGGAAATATGATGAAGTCAGAGTGACTGTGTGCTCCATAGCACCAAAGCAGTACTTTGCCAAATTACAGGAGGGAAAGCAGCTCCTAGCATAGGTGGAGGAAGCATAGATGAAGGGGACCTTGCTAAAGGCTAGGTTGTATCCATGGTTGGAGGAAGCTTCTCAAGTCATGACAACTATTCAGGATAATCTTAAAGGCTTGTAGAAAACACAACAGATGATGAGGCTGGTTGTCGAAGGACTAGCCATGGAAATATTAGTTGAGGAAGTCAAGCAGGAAGCAACTTAGAGTGTTGTCGAAGATGTAGTGATCTAAGTGGAGTTGGAGGATCTTCGCAGCAAGATTACAGTGCCAACCAAGTGACTCGAGGGTGAGTCACGATCTTTGTGTTCGGAGCATGTCAGGATGGGGTCCCATGGGTCAGTTTTGGGGTTAATATAACCCAATTTTTGATACATTTTTGTAACTAATGTAAAGTCTCTGGGATTTGTGGATGTAGATCCCATAGATGATTAGGAGTAAAGGGGGTTTAGCCCCTTGTTTTATGTAAAGTTTTAGTTCATCTTGAGATCCACCCATGGTTCGTGGACCATGACATTATATGGGAAAGGCTATAAATAGGTGTGTCTTAGAGAGTCTAAGTAATGTTTTAATAGTAATTGATGATGATTTAGAAGTGATAGCAAAGAGAAGTGGGTCAGATAGGAGAAGAAATCCTTTGCAACTGAGTGCGCAGAGGCCTAGGTAAAATCCACAACTAAGTGCACGAACCCTGTAGCTTTGTGTGCAGGGTAGTTTTGAGTCTATAATACCGAATTGAAGGTCAATAAAGATAATTTCTGAAGAACTCTTGCGTCTTTCTGTTTAATTCTTTTTATGATACATGATATCAAAGAATGATGTGTCTTATGGAATACTGGTTAAATGTTGCATGATTCTCTTGAATAACTATTAATGATGTACGCAATGCATGTTTATGTACTTTTATGTAGACTTTGATGCATTCTTTGATGTTTACTAATAAACTTAAGTAAATTTGTGTAAACCCTAATTTAGGACTGCTCTCTGATGCACATAAGTAGATAGATTGACTTTTAAGGGTCCACAAAGACTGATCATCGACCTTCACAAAGGTTGAAAGGCCATTTTGGTAGAGTTGCAGCAGAGTTCCCTAAGAGTGTATTGATCTACACAATGGAAGCTCCCAGACAGTAAAAGACATCACACTAGCCTCTGGATGCAAAAACTTGGTTCTTGCATCCACCCATAATGCTTTGGGTGAGATGGCAGCCTACGTTACATAGGCTATTGCTGAAAGGGCCAGTAGTGTATGGATTTGTTGGTTGGCACAACTAACTCTGAACCTGGGTAAGGACCCCCTAAGCCAACAATAAGTGATGATCTAAATGAAATGATACTAACCTCTATTTATATTATGTTTGTCTCAACTAATTTAGCCTAATGAAGCCCCTAAAGTCTTTGAAAGTTAATGAAATTAGGTTACAAGATAACCCATTAGGTAAAAAAAAATAGACAAAAGTTAGCCCACAAATGTGAGCCATATATTTTCTAAATTTTGACATCATGCCCAATTAGCACTTCAAATTCTTTGTTATCATGTGTTTAGGTGGCAAAATGTGTGAGAATGATTCAAATATTTGAAAAACTTTTGATGGCCTTCAAGTCCTCCTGTGGAGCCTCAAGGGTAGTCTAGGCACCATCAAGTACTCTCGATGGGTCTCCAACCTTCAAATAAGGCCTCCTTCTTTCCAGCATTTGGGGTTCCCCTAGTGGAAAAAGCCCTCCCTAGTCTCTCAATGGTAGACCATCCTCATCTCGGCTATGAATCAACTCTTACTCATTAGGCTATGTCAAGTCCAACCTGAGGGCACACTAGGTATCTAAGTGGTGTCATAATGAAGAATCCTTAAATGAACGGAAAAGTTGAACAAAATTCTAGGTCCTAGAGGTTATTAGGGACATGTAACATCTACTCATGTTTTTAGTAGGTTATTTATCTAGATATTTTCACTTCAATGATGCATACAAAATTGCATATAAAAGGGCATGCAACCATGAGAACATATCACATAAAAGAAGTGGAGATAAAATGCATCCATGAGGAAAACAAGACACAAGCAAGTTGATAATGGAGTTCACCCAGTCTGGGCTATGTCTCCGAGACATAATCAATATGGGGAGAAATATTTCATTAATATTTAACGAAAACAAAAATATATACACTTTACAAATGAAACCTTATACCTCCAGTTACGGGGATGGTCTAAAACTTCACACCTCTACTGAAGAAACAAAGTGCACGGTTGGATTCGTGGTGAAAAATCATGAAAGATGATTATAAAGTTGACCCCATTTTGTGTTGGTGACCTCTAGAACTCTATGGAATCTTTTAGATTCCTTGCAAGATTCTGTTTAGATCTCAAAGAATATTCCTTCTGCAGACCCTCTCAAAAATTGCATGTAGCATGCGGTTCTGGATGCTCCTGGTTTTGTTTTGCAATTCGGTAATGAGGTTTTGTTGCTCATCCCCTATCTCGATGAAGAAATAAGGGTTAAATAGCATTTAGTGAGAATATATGTCAAGGCCTACCTCTCAGCACATTGGAGTTCGTTGGGGCTGTTACCCGAGAGAGACCGGGGTGATCCAAGGTGAGTGTTTGTCTTTATGTTTTGGTGGTCAACCATTGTGTTAATGCGTTGCCATTTTCATTGTTTAACACCATCAGTGAACCAGAAGGAAGACCCATTAAGCGGTTTTGACACCCACTAATGTTACATTTTAAATATAATATAATAACCCAGTGTTTGTCGACAGGGTTTAACTACCCAATGGCGGAGGGTTATTTTTTCTTATTAATACTAACCCAACATTAATTTTTCCCATCAAATTTTTCGAAGTTCATTGGAAAAATGAATTATGTGATAATTGAACTACCATCAACTACCACAAAGGTCCAAAATGTCACCTGGTTAAGAAAATTGGTAGGCTACTAACTAGGCACCATGTGTCACAATCTGATTAGTCTGTACATTTGATTGGGTTGTTGATGTCATGTTGACGTCATTTGCCACGTGTTGTCTCCTTATTGGTTTGTATCGACATGTCATCCTATTGATGTCAGCATCCATATGGTTGAATTCAACATCTGTACTACTGACGTTAATTCCACATGTCATCCTTGTGAGCCCTGCTTGTTAGTACTCTGTAAATTCCCTAATCTGAGGAGAGAAATTGCAGAGGTAACCAAAAACCACTTCTAGGTTAGAATCTATCCCTTTTGGCCTTGGATAGGGCTCTCTCACTTAGATTACTCAATCAATCTGATATTAGGCTAAGTATAAATTTAAATAAATTTATGTTTTCAAAGGTCTATTGATGAGAAAAGAGACAGATCCATTGGGTATGGAATCATGTCAAATCTATTTTTGTCTAGTGGGATGATGAAAAAAGAAAAGGATTTCTCCATAGGGGCAAGGTAGGTAGCCTTGGTTGTGGAATTTAGGTTAAATGACTATAGAGGGTGAGTGTAGAAAGGTGAAATACAACACATAGAGCATAAATACCATAGATGAATTTTAAATTGTTGCTTTAGGATGAAAATATTGATAACTTGAATAACTAATCAAAGCAACATGAAAGATGAATTATGAATTAAAAATTTGGTTTTTCAAGAAAGAAGATACACATTTAAGAGATGTAAACACTTGAGACAAATTGCAAGATCAAAGGAGCACAAATAGCCAAGGTTTTGACATAGGAATCCCTGAAAATCACCTTCTAACTTTCATTCATTCACTGGCAATTTTTTCAGGAAATGCAGTGCACAAGAAGTCTTCTCTTCTCAAATCAAACTGACAAAACCACTTAAAATGATTTGTATCTCTTTATACATCATGAAAAATTCAATATCCTACCACAGGTGGTCGAAATCATTGGCCAAAAAAACTTCTAACTAGATACATCGAAATTCTGGTGCATATACTGAAAAATGCGAATAGTTTTCCTTACAACCAATCTAAGCCTAAAACATCACTAACTTGGAATATTGACAATTAAACATTAAATACATCTCCTAAGATAATTTTCCACCTATATACATGATCTAAACCACTTCTTGAGGTCAAAAATTCGAAATTTGAAATGAAAAGAGCTGATTGTCCAGACTTGCAGTGCATTAGCTAGTTTCACAACAAAATGAACTACCCTCCATGTCATGTAAAATTGCAACCCCATTTATATCAAAATGAAGCAAATGGGTATGCTTAAAATACCTCTTTGATGGTGTTGAACCTCTTAACTAATATTCAAAATGTCTGTAGACCTCCTTTTGACCTGTTCCCCACTTTCGTAGCAAGATTATCTTCTTTCGTGGTGCCTCCAAAAACTTAACATATGGTGACTATTTTCTTAATATAAAGTGTTGGAAAAATCAATGTGGATGCTGGAAGCTTCATATAAATCCCCTTATGACAATCAAACCTTCAAAACTTCGCCATCCCACTAGTACCAAATATTATACAAAATTGGAGGAAGTCTTTGTTTCACTTTACAAACTTCATAAAAACTAAATTATTTCTGAGCAAAAGACAAAAATTTAGACCTAAGGCATACCCTCCTGATGAATATTCACCTTTGTACCATCCTCTGCAGGTATGTCCAACTTACCTCTCTCTCTTTCTTACAGATTGCTTGGTCTCTTTGAGTTTATGCTTTACCAATCTGAGCCTTTTTTTTGACACTAAATTTTTCACTTGCCTATGCAGATGCAAGGTGCACTTCAATTTGTATTTAGGCTTGTTAAGGAAAGACATAACAACTTCTAACTACCTAAACAAATACAACTTATCCTATTGATCCTTTTCTCTAAGCTGGTCCACCTGTTGTTGAACTCCTTCAAGTTGTTCCAGTAGCTTCTCGAATTATTTATACTCATCAAAAACCATCTTTTGTTTAGGATGAATAGTCTCCTTTACTTGCATTTGCACCTTGGAAGCAGACCTAGTTCTAGGTCTCCTTGACTGCTCAACTGCCTCCTTTAACTCTTCAACAACAATGACCAGTTTTCCTTTGCCTTTGTCAGCATGTTCTAATGCTTTCTTTGATGGATATCCTTCACTAGGTTGAATAGTTTCTTGTGATATTTTATGCCTAATTTTACTATTTTCCTGCTACAAGTATGTTATCGTCAAATGGGAATTGTCCAACTAATCTTGTAAATCTCCAATTTTATAGTCCCTTTCATTAATTTCCACTTCTGTGTGCTCTCTGATTCCATAACTTGAATAGGTGAAGGTGGAGGATCTATAGGAAATATCTTGGTTGCAACTATTGTTCTTGCTACCCTTGCCACATTTTCTACCTCTCGTGAGAAATGTAGCATCTTAGCACTTTTCTTATCAACTAATTTGTTTTTAGTCAAAGGATTTTTTTACTGAGTTTGTTTTTGTAGGTGAAGCTTCTTTAATCACAACTGATGGGTTGAATTTCTTGGTTTTTTTTACTATTTGAATATTGTGCTGTCCATTCTAAAGAAACCAAAAACTTCTATCATGACTGCTCCTTCTCAAGCTCCTTTATCATCACCAATTTGGTTAATGAAAAATGAAACAAACTGGCTTCAATGTGATTCCTTTTGCTTGAACTCTCTCATACATCTTACATAGACTCCTAAATAAATAATAAGGAAGATTCAAAGGTTTCTTGCTATTAAAATGCATTAAGAGACTAATGTGATAGTGATACACCTTACTGAACCTCCCTTCACATGTGAAGTACCTTTGAATCACCTCCAACAGTTTACTATAGTGATCTTGTAAATAACTACTTGGAATAGTAGAACCACACCCTTTCAAGTGTTTTGGCTTGAGAGAGTCCTTGAAATCAACCAAATAAAAATTCGTACCTTTGAACCATTCCTCTCCACTCAAAGGGATCTTAGTGGCCTCACCTATTGATTGAGTTGAGACTGGAGAAGTTAGACTTCCCACCTTTGCTTACACACCATCAAAATCCCTAGCAAATTCCTTTGTCATCTGTAAATGACACCCCTGAATTTTCTCACAGAATCTCATACATTCTAGTTTTTCAAAATCCATTCTGATGGTTTTATACAATGATGGCTATGATATCATGTGGTTCAAAACATACAATGGCTCCCCATTTATGTTTTTTGTATTCTAGAGTTGACATAGTTTTTCTTTCGCAACAATGAATTGTTTTAGGGTTATGAGCAACTTGTTTGTGTAACAATGGAGGTGTTATGGTACTTCAAATATTTTTACAATGACTTAAGATATATATTCCAACAATTACACCAAAATTTACAATTGCAGACTTTCTCAAGCAAACCCTATAGAACTTGGAATTTCATAATTATTTGCAAGAATTTAAACTAGGGACAGTTGCAACGCACAAGCCAAAAAGGCAACGTTGAAAAAATTCAAACTTTTAAAACATGTTTGAGCATAAACTTTAAGGGAAAAAACATTGTTATAGTTTTAAGACCAATGGACCTATTTCATGCAAGGGATCACACAACAAAAAGGTTAATTGACATTGAGAAAAAAAAAGGATCTGTCTCACTGTGTGGAATCACAGCGGATTAGGATAAAAATGTAGCGCAATGAAGAAAACACTACAAAATTTAGAAAAGCAACGACGGTAATTTAATCCTTTTTGTAGGCTTTAAATGGTTTATGTTGGCTTCTATATGTAGTCTTAGAGTTCTTTCAAGAGTGAAGGATAAATATAGAGCTACATTTTCACCTCTGAGGAAGTTTTGATCATCAGCATGTGATAATTTGAGCATTGTGTGAACTCGTAGCACCCCTATCCCTCTTTTACAGTGAATGAAACAATTATCCTAAGATTTCTTATGCAGATGATGAAGAGATGAATGATATGGGATGAAGAGGCAAGTTAAAATGATCACGTGGAATGGCATGGAGTGGAAATAAAGGTGCTTATTGGTTTAAGGGGGGCTTGACCTAGGTTCATAGTGTAATGTGCACCAACAAAACCTTCAGCCACTGATCCTTTCAACAACAACCTACAAGCATATCGCAATCTCACCTGAAGCGATTATGGGAGGTTGCAGAACTAGGTTTCTATAGCCAGAGGGATATCCACGCTATGGCACCCATGTGTTCACTTATGTCCTATATCTATCTACAACTTTGCATACATGAATAACTATGCATTGATGATTATCTTCGCAGATTGGTACTTAATGCATAAACATAACAGAGAATAGTATATGATGTATTCTTTAACCTAATTTCATAAAAAGAATGCATGATGATCTATATAACAACAGATAATGGACACAGAAAGATACTCAATACTTTACCAAAAAATTTTCTTTATTAATAAGGATCTTCAATGCATACACTTCTTTGACCTACGCACCCCACTGCAGGTTTTCTATGCACTCAACTACAGACTCTTGAAGGCCTTTGCACACTCCACGCCTTCCCCAAAACATAGATTCAGAAAATATGACCAATTATGAATTATGTCTATGCTTAGCTATATTCGAAAAAGTATTACATATTCTTTATACCGACATTCTTACTACAAGACCATGGTCCACATATGATGTGTTATAGCGTTTTCTCCTCGAAGGTGTATGAAAAGGAAACACTTAAGACTATTCATGGCAAACAATCTTAACAATATAAATGGCTCTAAACATGTAGATTTGTAGCAAATGATAGAAAAAAAACTTGCCAAAGACCTGATCTATGCAACAATCGTAGTTAAACAACAAAATGAAATAGTAATAAATGCGGGTAACTCCAATAATCCAATGGAAACTAGATATATAAAGAATATATTTTATTAAAAATACCTTTGAAGGGAACAAATAAATGTTACCAGACACCCTCTATGGGATAGGTTCTTGGATATCCTCTATGTCTTTAGCTTTTTGTAGAGTCTCTCTCCTCTATAATGTGTAAGACTCAGCAAACAAAATGTTTGAGCTCAATTAGAACTCAAATGAAAAAGAAGATGGTGTGCGACAATGATAATAATCAGAGCTGCAACAGTGAGTGCAACAATGAAAATAATTGAAAGTGAATAATGAATGGAAAACCCTTCTATTTATAACAAAATATTAGGTTATCTTCGAATAATGAGTAATAATAAAATATTATTAACCCCATTCTAGAAATAACCACTTGGAATATTTTATTATATTTGGTTAGGAGGGAAAAATTATTTAAACTTTTATTTAGAAAAAATAAATAAATAAATGATTTATTTATCATCTCAAGAAACATGGTTAAGAAATAATAAACAAATAATGATTTATTTAATTATTCCTAATGCATTTAGTCAAATTTGACAAGGAATAATAATTAATTAATTATTCCTAGAGAAAAATAAGATAATTAATAATTTATTTGTTTATTTTTCATAACTGGGTCAAATATGACAAGGAATATTAATTAAAAAATGGTTTAATTAATTATTCCTAAAAGATAATTAAATAAATAGTGTTTTATTTAATTATTCTTCATGGGTTTAATTATAAATTGCTTAACAAATGTGGTTTATTAAGTAATTTCTCACAGTGAAAGCAATTTTAATATGGTAAAATTGGCTTTACATGGTGTACTTCGATCTATCTAGTAAATTAAGGCAAGATGATCATTTTTTTGTGATAACGTTATGAGTTCCTTGGCTAGACTTAGTCAGGTAATTTGGACATCAGGGGTATTTGACTCAGGGAATGTTTCATGAACCAAACATTTGGGATGAGGAAGCTAAGGACAATTATTGGTAGCATGCCCAACAACCTTACACAAAGCGCGTGGAGATGACAGCTTTGGGGCTTTGGGGGTTGGAGAAGCTTGGGGAGCATTGTACATAGGTTCTTTCCTCTTGGCTTTGTCCCCTTTTCTGGATGCTTTTGCAATAGGAGTAGTTTCCAGTGAATGTTTCAGTGGAACTCAAGCATTGATAAGGGTCGTAGGGAGTGGTTGAACTGGGGTTAAAGCATGATATGGTCTTAGCTGTCTAGGCAGAGTGTTTGCAAGGGAATCAATGTACCATACTGGGATCCCCAAATTCATATTAGGTAGGACCATCAAAGCCATGATAGGGACAAAAAAGATTGCCAGAGAAGGAAACAAGGAAGGTATCTGGCCTGCAAGGTAACGTCCTGGTGGAATAGCTCCTGGATATTCGAGAACCGAAGGAATAGTTCCTAGTGGGAACATAGGAGAGGCAACCAAAAATGCAGGAGGTCCTAAGGGGTGGATCCAGATGGCTCAGATGAGGTGGGAACAATAGGGTTCTGAGGAGCGGGCTATTGTTCAGATGTACCAGACTCCTTACAACTAGCTCGTGATGCTTGTAACATGAAAGAACTCAAAGATCTATGCTTTGAGATGAGAGGGGGAGGACTAAGGAAAGCACCCAACAATGAGGAATATTTGTAGGCTCCGCGTGAAACACCGGTGGGAGGAGTGGCAGACTGCTTATCAGATAATGACGAGATAATTGACTTAGGGGAGGTCACATATGTCGGCTCGTAGTATGTCAACTGAATGATGGTGATTATCTTCCCTTCATGGGGGAAGCACATCTTGTAGAAAACCATAGATGCCATGGCTAACATGGCATAAGTGTAATTATGACCTAAGAGAATGTTGTAATATAGAGGGGCATCAATAACCTCGATGTTTACATGGATAGCCTTGCCCGCAAGAGTCACTAGACAATTACGATACATTCTGAGAGGCTGGGAGGAGTGACCGTCCTAGGCACACAACGTGATAGTGGATGGGGACAATTCAGGTGACTTAAGTTGTTTCCAAACAATAGTGGACATCACACAAGTGGATGCATCTTTGTCAATACTGCATCGGGAGATTATGGCATTATGGAATCAAACTAGTATCTAGAAAGAAATGAATGAAGGTAATAGGGGATGTTCTAATGTATCAATCGGGAAGAAAATAAAATGATCGTCATAAGGGTCTACTGCACCCAAAGCAGTTAGTAGATTTTGATTTGGAGATAAGCATGACTAGAGTACCTCCAACATCGACATGGCAGCAACTGATTGCGCCAAGTTATCTACTCTACAGTATGTATGTGCAGCTCAATTAGAAGCTATGTTATAGTGTAATGGTCCCTTCGGGATTGTTGGGTTGTGTTATATTCTTTTCATGACTAGCCCACGTAGTTAACTGAGGGTTAGAGGGGGGGAGGTCACATGGGGTTTGAGGCATACCTGTAACCCCACTTTATGCGGTCCGGTGCAACGCCCCATAAAATTTTGGTTTTGGACCCTATGTTAGGTTGGGCAGACCCACCTATGGTTTTGTGCATGACTTTCACACATGTGTTTTGGATGTGATAGTTTTCGGTCCATGGTTTTGGACACGATGGTTTTTGGTACATGGTATTAGATGCTTCAGCATGTATAAATATGTATTGTAACATTGAACGAAACATAATGAAAAATCAAGCTGGTAGTCTCAGTTTTGGGATCCAGGGGAAATCTCTATGTATATGTGTTTTATGTGTTATGATCTTGCATTATTTATTTTATGTGTTTTAGAATTTGTATGCAGGTAATTTCTATACGGGGTTAAAACCTACAGGGATCTTCAGAATTGACTCAAATTTAGGTTGATGGATTTGTAGCGGGCCATTTGGTATCATAAGAGGCTCAATCAATGCTTTGGTTTTGGAATCAATGGTTGATGAAGTCGATGGCTTGTCATATTGACGCGACCGAGTTTGCAGATTGATATCAGAGGGATTGACCTCATCAGAATTCATCATGAGGATCTGGTAGTCACCAGGACTAGAAGGTTGGGGGGGGGATGGGCTACTTGACCTGGGTAAGGTTGAGCAATAACAAATCCTTGCTGGGGGAAAGGATTTGTAAGCACTGCCAGTTGAGATGGCGTAGGATTTTGAGGCAATTGTTGTTTGGGTGGTTGACCTCGATAAGCTGCTTGAGCTTCCCACATTTGGTGCATCTAGGGTAAGAGAGGACACTCATGTGTATAATGGCCATGTACACCACAACATGCACAAGGCTTGTTTGTATGAATAACCTTGTTCTTCTTGGGTTTATTTCCCTGTTGCTAGTTGTTGGTGTTAGGCTAGTTCCCCTAGGGTTCACTAGGTTGATTACCTTCATTACCTTGGTTACTCTTATTACCTTTCCCTTTATTATTTTTCCTCAAATCTTGGGGATTGGTCACACTCTCCTATGCAAACACTTGATCCTGGGGGGGAAGTGGTTGCTGAGGATGAGGATGCATGGGAGGCTATGATGCTAATGTTTGAGGGGTTGGAGCGCTCAGTTGTGTATAGGGATAAGATGGTGGAGGGGAAATGGTTTGGTAGACATGTTGAGCATTGGCTGGCCTTGAAAGCATGTTGATAGGAGGAGGGGCATAATTGTTGGAGGAACTGGTGACCCCCTGCGGATAGCCATAACTTTGCTAAGTATATGTAGAGGGATGTCAAATGGCTCCAATGATACCATCAGCAGCGTGAGATGCCCCAGGTACATTGGAACCTCTAGGACGAGGGAGGTTTGGAATGACGGTATAGACATCACCAGATTCCACGTAAACCAAGTCATATCTTAGAGTGTTTTGGAGAGCTTCTTCCTCTATTTGTGGAAAAGGAGACACAACATATTTTGCAATGGGCCATAAAAGGCTCCTAAGAAACCAATCTAGGTAGAAATAGTCTTCAAAGGGTAGGACTTGGCATGTGCCCTACCTTCTATGCCATTCCTGAACATGATTGGAAAGACGAGTGGAAGAGGACTGACGGATGTTATAAACATAGTTGGGCGCTGCAACCCCAATCTCATATGTTCATAAACCAAGGGCTCTAAGCCCCTAAAAGTGTTGTTTCATACCATAAAGGAACAAGGTTAGCTGATTACATCATCTCCTAGAATTTCTCCCTGAAAAACTACTTAGAACTAGTTAAAGCTCGACCATGTAGACTGCTCAGTGCTAAGGGTGTGATGCATCTCACTTGCTACATGCAGAAAGTGTGATGCATATTGAAAAGCCCTTCTATAGGTTGCGATGAGCGAGAGTAGACAAATGGTAGAGGCAGTTGGCTAGGTGGAAACCCAGAGAATCTTCTAGAAACTACCCATTTAACACTTTCCTCTCTAAATTCGCCCAGGGATGAGTAATAGATCATGAAATCTCCAAGTGGAACCAAGAGCTATCAGAGAAATGACACTAATCAAAATCCCACAAACTGACTCACCCACCTGCAAATATCTATATATGGATCCCTCATTCTAGAGTTCTAGAGACTGGAATTTTGTATCGTGTAAGTGTTGCTGGTTTCTTTGTGGAACATAATATTGTTGGGTGATCTAGGTTTTCATGAGGTGAAGAGGTCTTTCACACTGGGAGGATGGCGTTGGGTCAGATCAATGGGATGTAATCCTCTCTTCTACTACTTCTACCAATAAAGCTATTTGAGTTTTCCTCCATATTCTTGTATATCTCTCAATCTTGTATTGATATATGCATTTGTATGGTTAATATATATCTAATCCTATACTGTTTATGGTTATAGATATCTATGCTTTGATGGTATTATGCTGCTTTGACTCTACAGGTGTTCCTTGAAGTGGGACAAGTAAGGAAAGAGTGGCAAAGCTCTGTCAAAGGGGAGAGGAAAAAAGCAAGGAGCCAAGTGAAAGACTGAGGTTGGTACTCTCTACTTCTCTCTCATCTATCTCTCATAAAGGAAAACACAAGTGACTTTAGTTTGTTTGTTTCTAAGATAGCTACCTGTCTTAGTGGGACTAGCAGCTCTGAATGGACACTAGTTTTCCCGATAACAAAATGGCGACTCCACTGAGGAGCGAATAGCTTGTTTTCTTGCTTCTATGTTTTTGCTTTATAAACTACAGATGGAGCGTGAAGTTAAGCCAGCTAGCCTTCAAACTGCTTTTGCTATGCAACTGTAAAGTAGATCAACACTGCTTCAGTCAATCTCCAGGTTAGTTTATGAACTAAACATCTCAATTGCAAACATCCTAAGTGCCGTGGTGGTAGCTCAAGTAACCTCATTAGATCAGCTCCTATGCTTTGTGTCTACTACCTATCATTAGCTCAGCCTAAATCCTTAAACTAAGCTGCAAACTATGAGCAAAAACCAAGCTCAGTCTCATCCCTGGACCATTTCACTATCTCTCATTAGAAATCTGGATGCATCGCACCTCCCGTGTGCTGTAGGTGAGATGCATCCCTATTTCCCTGTGTTACAGGTGTGATGATTAGGTGAAACTGTTTCTGCCTCTAGATTTTGGTTTTTTCTTCACTGTCTTCAGCTTTATTCAGTAGTTTTTCTATCTATGATCAATATATCAATGTTGAAACTCCCTTCCCTTTCATTATTCAGCCTCCATTGTTCAAATAATTGTGAATGTTTTTATGTATTTTTGTCATTTATAGTTCTTGTTTGCAAACAGTAGCTTAATCAAACTGACGTCTTTTGATTTGAAAGTGTCACAAGTGTCATTTTCAATCAAATAAAAGAGTCTTCCTCTTTTTGATAGTCAATTACACTTTTTCCATTGTATTTGATTTTAATTAATAGTATTTCAAGTGTCGAAAGAAGTTTTCAATTCAAAATCACAAAGTGTCGTCTTAGTCTTCCTTTCGTTTTTTGAAAAGAAAATTGTCAGTACTATCGCTTTGAAAGGAAATAGTTCAGATCTGTGCTTAGCATTCTTTTTGTCATTCACACATTAAGAAAGTAGAAAACAAATACATACATGTGCATTTGCATTTATATTGCGTGAAAAAGTTGATTTAGGACAGTGCATCTTAGTGTGTGTTCTCTACTTTATGTTGAAAGAATTTCACTTCTCTTTCCTTAGTAGCTAGGATTTTCATTACAAAAAGAAAGTAAACGACTATTTATCATCTTAGATTTCGTATTTAGGAATTGTATATCTACATCATGTGGTGAACCTTAAAGGCAAACTTCTTAAGAAAGATTAACTGTAAAATAAATTTCAATGAACATAAAAACGCTTTGGAACCTAACGCACAACATCTAGAAGTCTAGGCTAGAGACGTATTCTCGCATCGTAAAGCCTGGTAACTATCGTTTTCATTGTAGGCTTGGTGATTCCCCCTCTTTGATATGACAAGTGCTAGTACGGACTTGTTCTCCCATGTGTCATCGAGTATATATTGGGAGACCACAATAGGCTACATCCTTTATCCTTAGGAAGCTGTGTCTGCCACCCTATCTATCGCAATGCACTAAAGACAACATTGGGAAGATTGACTGTCGTACCTTAAAACGTATTTTGCAGTTTCGTGATTGGTTTGGTGATCCCTCTATCTAGATTTCCAAAGTAGTCACTTTCATTCCTATTCAGACTCCTTAAAAGAAAAGGTCCAGCTGAGCACTTGTCACTTCAAGCTCATTAAAAATCAAAGGCAACTAGAGTCATCTTTAGCTTTTTCTCGACTCTTAAAAATTGAAAAAGCAAGTTGTGTCAAAGTGTCATAAAATTCATTTAACTCGGAATCAAATTTTCCCTTTTTATTTTGAGTTGATCAAGTAATCCGCACTTGTGGAAGAAAGTCAATCAAAACCCCATCGTTCGTGGAGACTAATGAGTCAACCATCTTTGACTTCGGAAACGAAACCATTCCGAACCAAGAAATCTAATTTCACTGGATCAAAGTCCCCTGGTTTATTTAAAACTTGTGTTTGAACATCCTCAGAGACTCCGGTTACTCCAACTATTTTTGGTATCCCTGCCTCTATAGAAGAAGTTCCGTAGCTACAAGAGGACACTAGAGCTAATCCTAGTGTAGCGGAAAACACTTCTATTTTTAAACCAACTCCATCTAGGGCTAATTCAGAAGGTGTAACCCCTCCAGCATCTGTCATTGCAGAGTCTATACCTTCTTTAGCACCAGAAATATTTTACGGACCTAACGGTCTATCTCTTCCTCCTGGGTTGATTTCTATAGAAGAGATTGTGGAGGATCTTCCATCCAGTACTCCATTGCATTTTGGAACTAGGATCCACCTATATCCTTCCACTACAGGAGTTAGTCACCCTTCGTCGTGAATTCCTATAGAATCGCTAGGAAATCTTTTGGATAGACTTGATATGTCTGAACAACCATCAACATCTAGGACTGTGTCATCTGACACAATAACAGCAGAACCTCCTCCTGCTACTCTGACAATGTTCGCTGGTGTACCATCTATCCCAACTAGCTCTCAATAGCTAGATGGAGTCCACCCAGGGGCTGTCTTGATAGTATGATCAGTTCCTATTTGTTCATCCAGAACCTTATTTAGAATTTCTTATGTTGAATCTCAGCAAATTGATCCTTCGCAATAGTGTCAATTTGGGTAGTCCAGTCTCCAAAGGCCATTTTTCCCTTTGAACACTGGATTGCCGCCATATGGGGGGCAATACACCTTTTCGTTATTCCCTTTGGGAGAAAAACCATATGAGAGTTCACAACAGAATTCGGGTCAGGCTGGAATCACATCCAGTGGTTGGGTACCAATACTCCCTCAATAGCCAAGAGTTGTATATTCTATACAACCAAATCAACCTATGTCGAATATTCCCACTACACCAGCTATTGTGACGGTGTCACAAGTACAAGCGTTGCCCATTGTATGTCAACCTCCAATCTCTCAGGTCGTAATACAACAGCCTCTTGTCTCTACGACTCAATCATAGTCACTGATTAGTGGTTCCTTAACTGAAATGACTCATGCTCAAATGGGTACTATAACCCCTCATCTTGGTCAAACATCCAGTATTTGGCAATAGCAAATGGTCTCACAACCATGGCTAGTGCAATATCAACAACCGCAATTCCAACAAACTTATCAAGGGCCTGAGTAACAAAGCTTTGCAGGTAATGGGCAGCCGTATATTCAAAGCAGTTACCAACAATCATATCATAATGGTTACACCCATCAACCTTATCAAATCTATCAGCATCAAATACATGATGTGGGTATGAAAATACCCACATCTCAGTCGATCCCATCTTATCCTGGGTATGCTTCACCAAACCTGAATCAATAGTTTCCCTTCGTAGCAACTTTAGAATTACCAGATCTGAATCAGTTAACAAATGATCTAATTGCTTATTCCCCTTGGTGGCCAGCAATTCATCATAAACTTCCATCAGATATCCCTAAATTCAATGGAAATCCTGGTGAAGATCCATCGAATCATGTGATGACCTTTCATCTGTGGTGTTCATCCAACACTCTCAGTGATGATTCGATTAGACTTCACCTTTTTCAGCGAACGTTAATTGGCCTGGTAGCAAAATGGTACATCGAATTGCCTAGAGCTTCATTCGACAACTTTAGTGCCATCACCACCACTTTTTTAACCCATTTTTAGTTACCCATAAGGTACGAAACAGGAACGACACTTCTTACCAATTTTAAGCAGACAACATCCACTCACATATCTGATCATATTCATGAGTGGTGGCATCATCTTCGAATGGTAAAGACATATGTTCATGATCAGCTGTTAGCTTAATGGTTTATTACATCACTGTTACCCTCTATTACAGAAGATGTGGCCAAGGGAGGATTTGTCACTGAAGAGAAAGTTATTGCTCGTGTGCAATACCTAGACTTGATCTATACTCAGACTAGCACGCTCTATGACAAAATTCCTAATGCTCCTAGGCCAGATTTTTCCATTCCTCCTCCTCCTAAATCAAACAAGGACTCTCATGCTGGCGATGGCGTGATAGGTATGACCAGCACAAAAACTGCAAAGGCTACATCTAAGAAAGCCCATATGGTTTCTGGTTAAAATGCAAAAGAAGAACTTCTTGCCTCAGAGGTTAATGTCGTGTCAACTGACAAAGGCAAAGAACCAAAGCAACCAGGGGGAAAAAAGAAAGGGAAAAGAAAAAAGAATAAACATGATGATTAGTCTCCTGAAAAATCTTCTGCAAACCCTTATGGGCAAAGGAAGCCTCCTTCATCATGTCACATATGCAATGAGGATCATTGGACGAAAGATTGTCCACATAAAGCTGAGATTAAGAAATTATTCAAGAACTCAAAAACCTCAGCAGTATTGACTGATCCGTTTCCAAACCCAGAAACGAATCTGGTTGCTAGGGACAATGTTTCCCCATCCTAAGTGCTTATGTTGTCCATTTCGAAACAAAATGATTCTTTGATATCGATGAGGAATAAAGATTACGGGAATCCATAGTTGTTGAACAATAAGGCTACTAATCAACCTGGTAGTTTGATAACAACTTCGACTGAAGTTGTGACACCCATCATTCCTGAGCTAATGATAAAGCCGCCAAAGGGAGTTTTACACAAATAGACATTTAATCCTTGTGCCCAAGCAGCACAAGAATTATAATATAGTAGAGGATCTGGCCAAATCTCCGTCCGCTATGTTGGCAGTTGAAGTACTGCAAAATTTCCCCTCCCAAAAGCAAGCTCTATTATCAGCAATAGGTGGGATTGACCCAGCGGATTCCAATCTAGTGGCCTTTAATCATAAAGGATATAAACCCCAGTTACCAGCTCAACTCGCTTTCCTCATCCAAGTGATAGCCCTAAACAAAACTGTTCATTAAACAATTATTGATGAGGGGGCATCTACATGCATTATTTCAATGAGTTTCTAGAAAACATTAGGCTCACCACCCTTGTCGTGATTGTCAATGACATTAAAAGCATTCGATGGATGGACATACACCCCATACGGGATTTTAAGTAACCTGCAAGTTGAACTGGGGGGCAAGATAGTAGAAATTGATGTTGAAGTTATCGATGGAAACCTTGATTACAACATCCTACTAGGAAGGCCCTAGATATATGCTATGGCTGCTATTGTGTCAACATACTTTAGAAACATTGTGTTTCCTTTTTAAGGAGGAATTACAATCATTGACCAACAAACCTTCCTCCCCAACAGTTCACAAGTTACGGGAAGCATCCCAGTGATCCATGGAAGCTCTCAATCGCTTCAAAATATTGTAGTAGGCCTCCTAAAAGACCCTACATTGATGGGTACTTTTTCTCTACCGCCTCCGGATAATTTGGCGGAAGTAGCCACAGTGGAAACCTGCAATATGCTATCTTCTATATCCACAAATATTTAGAAGATTTCCGAACATGATTTCAACATGGATCATTGCTAGGTATTGCCCCCAAGCCCAATAAAAATATTGTAGCAATCAATTTTCTTGGCCTGGGGGGCAAACCCAAATCAACGCTCATTGAGTGTTTGGATAGATAGGTCTAAGAAATATGGCACCTCTTCATATCCTTGGTCACATGTACATTCTACAGACAAAGGAATCATTCAGTCAATGATGATAGGAGAGGCACCATGGGAAGATTACCACTATCATTCCCATCATCCAGATTACCACGAAGAATATTCCAGCGACCTTAATCATCCTTCAATTTTTTATTTTCTATCAAATATTGTAAATACGATGGATTCCAAGGATGGTTCCTATCCTGTGTCAACCTCATTAAAAAAATGAAACAACTCCCTTTCCAAATCAAGTCTTTGATTATGATCTCGTAAAATCCAAGTCGAGTCTTTCAAAGATCTTGAAGGTAAACCTTCATTCTAACCACTGCATTGAATGCAATGAAGCTTGGGGTGCATGCAACTCGATTTGCATCATTATGTTGGGGCATGCAAAATTATAATAAGCATAGCTTTTTCGTTTTAAGCTTGTGTAAACATGAAACCGAACACGAGTAGTTTTACGCAAAGTTCAAGCTTGTTAAAAAATAAACCTAGCAATGAGCAAATGTTCCCCCAGAGTTCAAGCTCATTAAAAAATGAACCTATATGTTGGTAAATAACCATTGCAATTGCATAATTATCAACTTTTGAGCCTTGGTCATGTTCTTACCATCACCTCCACTCTTTTTTAGCCGATCATACGCCTCCATTTGATTGTTTACCCATTTTGAGGAATAGCTGCTACGAATGATTTTATTAGCCATCTTCTTTACACTGCTTGAAAGGTTCCAAGCCTTACCTGGAACTAGCTGCTATCCAAAAACATCACTCATTCCTCAAAAAACGAGTCTCCTTTAAGCTATTTTCATCTGACTCGTAAAATATGAAAAGATTGTCGAGCAATTGGCCTATCCAACTCATCAAAACAATCGAAAGTGTCATCCCTCCTCTAGATTTTAATCTTTTTGGACCTAAGGGATCATTACACAACAAGATCGAGTGTTTGTCTTGTTTGGCTCATTAAAACTATCAAAAAGTCATCCCTTTCGTATTATTTTATACTTTTTTAGACTTAAGGCATTACATTAAGAAAAAGGACTACTGGAGTTGACTTTTTGTATCTTTTTAGACTCTCTAAAATTGAAAAGGACTGAGTTATCTTTGTTGTTAAACTCGTTAAAACAATAACGACAAACTTGTCCATGCAGACAAGAGCTAGTTTCACTATCACTAGGCTCGTTAAAACATAATGACGGGTTTGCCTGAAGGGCAAAATATAGAACAAGCATATGTTATCCTCCTCAAGCTTGACAAAAATAAAGAGGTACTAGTCAGAAATGACTGGGGAAAAATTGGGAAGAAAACTTGAAGAAACTTTATTGGTAGTAGGTCGCTCTTGAACATGACACTTTCACTCCATCACCATAATTGAGTCGGGTTGGGTTATTCCGTTCACCGGTCATATCACCATTGGTCCTCCATACCATCCATTTTTGGGGTTAATGCTACCAATCCATTTCTGTGTCGTCGATATGTTCAAGAGAAGTCATTCAGAGAATTCACCAACCTAGCTTATGTCTCATCTACTGCAATACCTTCACGCTTCATTCTTTCATGACTGCCACCCTGAACCTTGTATCATCAGATCGTTTTCACCTCCACAAAAGAATTTGCTCCGTCTTGTGTCGTAGATGTGGGATTCATTAAGGCCTTCCTATGACGAGTCACTTCTTGTCGACATTAGCTCATTATCTAAGAACTTGACTTAGGAACAACCCTTTCGGTACTTTGAAGCTTGCATGCCTTAACGGCAAGTTTCTCACTTCTGGCAATAGGTTTACATCAATGGCCTTCAACCGGAATATTTTGCATGGTGTTCGACATTGACTCATGTATTCGCACCACGTGAATTGTACTGCCGTACCTTGAGGGTAATTATCATTATCGGTGATTCCTCTCGTGCCTGTTAACAACTTACATCATTTGCTAGTAATCAAGCGATGTCTTTCCATGTTCGACATTAGAACATCCTTTCACATGGATCGACTTGTACTTCGGGCGAAGATTGAACGAGTTTTGAAGACTCCAGATCTAGTTTCATCCATCTAGGCTGCGATATATACAGGAAAATAAAGACATCAAATGTACATCATAGTTGCATAGATAATCATCCAAGCTAAGGGATGATGGCTCTACCAGAATCATCAGTCTGCCACACATACGGTTGTCTGTCCTATGTACATGAAAATGAATTTACAAAGCTAAGCATGGGAATGGCTGCCTCAACTAGATCATGAAAAATAATATGAAGATAATGTATTGTATTGTATCTTATTATAGGTCACCTTCCAGTTCGAAAAACCTTAGATCCTAATGATAAAGCATTTCACCCGACGTCAAAAGATTTACGACCTCATGCTTTAGGGGGCAACTATTATAGACATATTTGGGCATTGCAACCCCAATATCATATGTCCATAAACCAAGGGCTTCTAAGCCCTGAAAAGTGTTGTTTCATACCCTAAAGGAACAAGGTTAGCTGATTACATCATCTCCCAGAAGTTCTCCCTGAAAAACTACTCAAAACTAGTGAAAACTCGACCATATATACTACTCAGTGCTAAGGGTGTGATGCATCTCATGTACTACATGTAGAAAGTGCGATGAATACTGAAAATCCCTTCTGTAAGGTGCGATGAGCGAGAACAGATAAATGGAAGAGGCAGTTGGCTAGGTGGAAACCTAAAGAATCTTCTAGAAACTGCCCATTTGACACTTGCCTCTCTGAATTCACCTAGGGATGAGTAAGAGATCATGAAATCTCTAAGTGGAACCAAGAACTATCAGAGAAATGACACTAATAAAAATCCCAGAAGCTGACTTGCCCATCTGCAAATATCTATATATGGATCCCTCATTCTAGAGATTTAGAGGCTTGAATTTTGTATCTTGTAAGGAAGTGTTGTTGGTTTCTATGTGGAACATCATAGTGTTGGGTTATCTAGCTTTTCATAAGGTGAAGATGGCTTTCATGCTGGGACGATGGCACTAGGTCAGATCAATGGGTTGTAATCCTCTCTTCTACTACTTCTATCAATAAAGCTATTTGAGTTTTCCTCCATATTCTTGTATATCTCTTAATCTTGTATTGATATATGCATTTGTATGGTTAATATATATCTAATCCTATATTGTTTATGGTTATAAATCTCTATGCTTTGATGGTATTATGTTGCTTTGGCTCTACAGGTGTTCTTTGAAGTGGGACAAGTAAGGAAAGAGTGGCAAAGCTCTATCAAAGTGGAGAGGAAACAAGCAAGGAGCCAAGCGAAAGACTGAGGTTGGTACTCTCTACTTCTTTATCATCTATCTCTCATAAAGGAAAACACAAGTGACTTTAGTTTGTTTGTTTCTAAGATAGCTACCCATCTTAGTGGGACTAGAAGCTCTGAGTGGACACTAGTTTTCCCGATAACAATGGAATGTGGTCACGAGATCTGTACCAGTGTCGTATCAAAGAGGTAATTAAAAATATGAAAGTAACACTTTAGCAAGCATCACGAAAATGGAATGAGAGACGGCGGGCTGGACTACATATCATTTTGCAGCATCTCCAGTGAGCATGCATTGGAACAACCAAATATGAATGGAGTCATCGATGATGGAATTGGATGAACACTGCATATGGAAGGAGAATATGTGATTAGTGGGGTCCTCTCCAGAATTACCCTCAAAATTTGGGATGTTGGAGGGGATCTTAGTTGGCATATCTCACCAACAAGCATAGTGATGTATAGGGTCATTTGTCAACTAGCTAAAATCCAGGAGACTTAACCCAGTCATGAAAGGTAGCATGGGAGCTACCAAAATGGTTCTTGAGACAGTTCTACTAGATGTGACCACCAGGGTAGAACCAGAACCAACACCAAGTTGGGTTCCTACACTAGTAGTGGGTCGAGACATGGTGACGGTATGCAATGGAGGAGGCTTAGAATTAGATGAGGAATTAGATGAACTAAAAAAAGAGTCAATATGGGGACTTGGGGGACTATGAACTCAAACCCTGCGAGGAGGAGTGATATTCCCAAGCAGAAATTGGGGATGAAGGCCTAAAAGTCTTCATGACAAATGCCTTTGTGGCGCAATGGTGGTAAGACACAAGTGAAATGGAAATGGTGAAGGGAGATCAACAAGATGTTTTTGTCTCTATGTGGGGAGATAAATTAATTAAGTTAAGTCTTGGTTTGGTGATGTAAACCAAGTACCCTTAACTTAAGGTGTGCTTGTGTGTGAAAATGTGTTTATTAATTAAGCCCAGATCATGTTTGATAAAAAATAAAAGCAATCATTGAAGTAAACTGAAATTTAAAACAGAAAATCAATTAACTAAACCCCACCCAAACTGGTTTTGTAAACACTATGCTTCTTGGCGGTGAAATCAACTAAAAACACACTAAAAATGCCAAGAGATCTAAGTGTCAGTGTGTCTGGGATCAAATGACACAATGCTGCTGGAAAGTGGTGTAACAACATAAAAAAACCAGAGAGGAAAATTGCTGCAAAAAGATAGGGAGATGGGTGTGAAACTTAGGGAAACCAATGAGACCCTAAGTCAAATGACCAAACAAGGTTTAAGATGAAACTTTGGATGGAAACAACCTATATTTGAAGATATGAAACAACAGGGTAGAGAATTGGAAAATATGGCTAAAAGCACTGCAGAAACTCAGGCTTCTTACTCAGCTAAACTCCTCCTATAAAGGTGGAAGTGTACTAGAAGCCCTAAGGGGATAAATTCCATTTTGACGAGAAAAATGTAGTAGATCAAGGCTTAAGAGGGATAGGATAGTGGTCAACCAACCCAGTAGAAAACTCTCGGCATAACCTAGAAACTGACTTGAAAAAATCCCAGAAACCCTAAAAATCATAGGTATTGACTTGGTTCCTGGGAGATCACACTTTTTAGGCTAAAAGGTGCGCTTTGGACCTCCAGTTCGTACTTTTGGGACATAAAAGTGGGATTTCTACTCCTTTATTCTCGATTGGCAAGTCTCAGAAAGATTTGTCGTCTATGTCACAGCTGTGTTTCTGAAGAAAACACATATTGAGCAATATCTTCATGCCAATTCCCATCATTTCCCCGCACAGAAATTGGGTGTTATTAACACCCTCGCTACTCGTGCCCTTAGTATTTCTAATAATAAGAGCTTTGATCAGGAGAAATCCCATATCCTTAATGTCTTTATGGAGAACGACTATAGTAGGCACCTTGGTCAAAAGGATTTCTTTAAAGCCTCCAAGAATTATGTTATTAAAAAAGAACTTAAAGAGCATCTCCTAGGTGTCCATCTTCCCTATGTCCAGGGAACCACAAACAAGATTTCTCAGATTCTTAAGAAGTATAATATTCCCTCAACCTTTAGGCCCCTCAACACCATTCGTAAATCCCTCCAATAGGTGAAGGATCTTGTCAACCCTATGGACATGAAGGGTGTCTACATGATTCCTTGTTCTTGTGGGACCCCTTATATTGGAGAAACAGGACGCTCCATCCATCAAAGGATCAACGAACATGCAACTGACCTTAGGCACAGGAGAACCAAGTCTTCAGTGTTAGCATAACATGCGGAAAAGACCAAGCATAAGGTTTGTATTAAGGAGGCCAAGGTTATTGCCAAGGTTGCGCAATTCCATCACCGTAAATTCAGGGAAGCCATTGAAATTGAAAGGAGGCCAAACAATCTCAATAGGGATGACGGCTAGAAAATCAGTAGTTGTTGGATCCGTGCCCTATCGTCCTAGTCTTACCTTCCCCTCCCTCCCCCCCTCCCTTGTTTGACCTTTTCTAGCTTTCTAGGTTTCCCTGTATTTTTCCCTTTTTATCCCGTATCCTTTTCCATCCTCCTGGGTTTCTCCTTTGGTTGATCTTTGGTCATGTTCTTGACCTCTTGTTTTTAATTTTTGACTCTCGTTCTAATATTTTTATTAATAATATCTTA